>UFQX01000432.1:99925-134781 GCA_900497675.1 Arapaima gigas | reverse complement strand
GGGGGGCACTCTCAGGGTCAGCAGGAAGAGCAAGCCAACATGGTGTAGTCTTTCATCAAGAAGACATTTCTCCACACACATTAACAGTGACTCTGTGTGTGTGTGTGTGTGTGTGTGTGTGTGTGTGTGTGTGTGTGTGTGTGTGAGAGAGAAAGGAACTGCTGAAGTGTCAGCAAAGACTGGGCCAATCAGGAAGCCTGGAGCAGCAGCATTCATGATCCGCTGTGGGGGAGGAGTCCTGGCGTTTGTAGAAATGGAGCACAGGACAAGACTAGACACATATCACGGTACCACAATGTCTAGAAAAACACATTTTCCCACATAAGACAACCAAATGGGAGGGAAAGAACAGACAGGAAGAGGAGGTGCCTTCACTAATCTAATTGGGAAGCTGACAGAAAGAGGAGGTGCCATGAGAGTGATCCATTCATTAGAAAGCTGGGAAGACATGCAATCACGAAGAAGACAAGAGGAGGCAGAATTGGTATTGTGCCTGCTTAGGAAGAAGACACAAAGGGGAATTGACTTAAATAAGCTAATCAGAAAGCATGTGGAAAGAAGTGGTGCCTTAACGTATGTCTTTAGGAAGAATACAGCAAGAGAAGGTGCCTGAATTAATCTAATCCAGTAGAATTCCACAAGAGGCCGTGTCAAAATGTCTGATTAGCAAGAACAGAAGAGGAGATGTCACTTTCAAGTACATAGAGTCATGAAGAAGACAGGAAGGGGCAGGACCTGAATGTGTTTAATTAGGAAGAAGACAGAAAAAGGAGCCGTCTTAACATGTCTAATGAGCCAGACAGGAAGAGGTGGTGCCTTAATGCACCTTTTTAGGATGAAGACAGGAAGAGGTGGTGCGTCTGTCAGAGGACCCTCCAGGGAGAGAATGCTGTATACTCACCTTATTTCCAATGATCCTCTGCACCTCCTCATCAGGGGAGGCAGGCGTGGTTGCCAGATCTGGGTTGGAGTTACTTATGCTCTTGGAGCGGGACAGATTCAAGCTGCTGGGCCGTCCCGTTGCCCGTGATAGTGTGGCGTACTGTATGGGCAGCTCATAGGATGGGGCGCCCACTGGGAGCCGTGTAAAGAAGATCAAGGAGGTCAAGAGGGACTCAGAAGAGATGCTGATCCAAAAAAGGACTCTGTACACTTTGTGTGTGTATGTGTGGGGCCAAGTCTCACCGCTGGGGGGAGGAGCTGGTTCACTGGTAGGCAAGTGGAAGCAGTAGTGGATGTAAGAGGAGAGGAGGTTGTTGCGTCCATGCTGGTCCTGGTTCCCCTCCAAATTCTTGTGGATCTGGTTGACCAGAAGAGCCATGGCCTCAAAGACAGCCCGACCCAAGTTTACTGGCAAGACAGAGAGGGGAGAGGCGGCAAGAAAGGACACAGCATTGCAGTTCAACAATCCCAAAAAAACAGACATGAGACTGGCTTAAACCATCACCTTGACAGAACCCCAAAACATCTTTAACATCACGATGGCCACAGACCCCCAGATGTTGCTGCAACATGAGGGTGGACTAGGTGATGACTCACCAATCTGACCTGCAATTACTGGCGGATGCACAATGAGCAGGATGAGTTTGTTTAGCAGCTGGTGCAGGAAGCAGACGCAGGTATCCAACAGTGCCCCCCGCAGATGAGCCATACTGGCCTTCAGCTCTGCCTCCACATTGGCCTCCGTAATGATGACGTCTTTGAGGCGGAAGGGGAAGGAGTACTCCTCAAGCACATAGACCAGTGTGAAGAATTTGTCCAGGTATGGATCCTGCAGGGGTCGAGCAACATGCAGACAGGTTCAGTACGATGGAAGCCTCCAGACACCAGCAAAGCGACGGTGAGCAGTGGCCTCTCGAACCTGGGTGTGAACCGAGGACACGGCCGTAACTTCAACGTTGAACACGCCTTTGTGGTTGTCAACCCATTTCATTCCTGGGAGTTGCACCTATGACAGCAACAGAGACAGATGAAGACACGGAAACAGACACACACACACACACACACACACACACACACACACACACACAGTTACACCCAAACAATCATAATACTCACGTCAGGGGTGAGGACAGAGTAGCTTGGGGGAGGTTTCTCCACGGAGACAGGAAGGCTGAAGGAACCTGTGCGCAGCCGTCCATGTTGCATCAGGGGTATCCACTGTGGAGTAATGCGTTACGACCACACACACGCACACACAAAAAAAAAAAAAAAAAAATCAGTAACTTTTACCTAATACAGTTTTTTGTTTTTATATCCTCTGGAGGCCGTAGATTCTTGTGTCCTTGGTGAACAGTATGAGGTACCAGGTTAACAAATGCCTTGGTGTGTGTGTGTGTGTGTGTGTGTGTGTGTGTGTGTGTGTGTGTGTGTGTGTACACTCACTGTGTACCCCACAGGGGTCTCCAGGGGCGTGTTCTGCTTTGGCTGACAGCTGATGTGGTAGAACGTGAAGAGCAGGTGGTGGTTGTCTGTCAGGTTGGCAGGAATCTTCATCTTTATCTCCTCATAGAACTCTGGAGACCTGGAAGGAGGACAAAGGAAGCAGAAGAATGAGGAGGGAGAGGAAAAGCGGGAGAAGGGCGGAGCCTTGGTGTGCAAAGTTTGACCAGTGGGATTGCTCTTACTTGTTGTGGTAGATCACTGGTGTGTATGCCTCCTTGGAGAACTCTGCACAGCTGGACTTGCCAAAGATGACCTGCAGAAAAAAGAGCAAATGGCAGTTCAGGTCCAGCAGGGGGGCACAGTTTCTGATGATGCCCCTTTGACACTTCATGGACTCACTGGCATCGCCTGGCTGGGGTCTTCTCCTGCCATAAACTGCACCTTCACGGCGATGTTCCTCACAGAACCCTGGCGGCTGCTGAAGTTGAGACTCTGTGGGTAGATGTACAGCAGGTTCCTAGAGGACAGGGAGCACCGTTAGCCTACTCCACTTTCAAACCTCCCAAAACCCTAGCGAAAATGATCATATCTCATCACTGATGCACAATAATGAAGGCTTCATAATACAACTCAGCAAAACCTCTGAAGATAGAGCTGTCAGAAAAAAAACTTTGTCGTATTTTATTGATTTCAAGCTAGATCAATTAAAACCTGAAAATGACCACCTTCAGAAACTCCTCTTCAATGCCGATTTTTGACCAATTCATCGCCAATCACAACACCAAACAGAGGGTGTATATACATTGAAGACCCTGCATTGCCTTTGTTTCCATTTATTGGCTTAGCAATAAACAGGGGTCATATTTCCACAGATACAAACCAGAAGCTTAAAAACATTAAGTGCAAAGTGGCTCAGGCATGTGTATGAGGGGAACCTTCACGTTTGATGCGTGCAGCATGTACCAAATGCTTTTTATGTGCAGGTAAGCAATGGACCACATGTGAATGTTTAAGGGTTACAGCCAAGCAAATCACAATGTGTCCACATTTGGACAGAAACACACACTCACCATGCTGCATTCAAACTGCTGCAAACAGACATGTGTACTAGTGTGTGCGGTTCGGCCGGCAAGCTGGAACCGAAATAGGATTTTGAGCAACCAGAGTATCCCATGTGACTGTTTGCTCAGGAAGATAAACATCTGGGTCAGACTGATAGGGAGGGACAGCGATCACCACCACTGGTCTCCTGTCCCACCACCCGTCCAATGAGCCCCTGGATGTGGGGAGACACCCAGTACAAGAGACACACAGACACAGACAGACACACAGACACACACAGACACACACACACACACACACACACACACACACACACACACAAAAAGGTATAGGATCTGCGAGGAAGACAGCCTGGTTGTAGAGGAAGAATTTTAAGGAAAAAAAAACAAGAAAGGAGGACGGTGGCTGGAAAGTGCGTCTTCTGACCCCAGGGATGAAGGGAGTCCTCTATTTGGTGTGTGTGGCCCTGTGGAGGGCAGGAGCAGCCACCGTGTCCCCAGATGGCGGGCCGGGGGAGCAGGTGAAGATTGCCTCCACGGACGATGTTAACGTGCTCATGTACGGCGTAATGCAGTTCAGCGAGGTCCTCCACAACACCTACCAGAATACGGACAACAAAGTGGGTCGTATCGCCAGCACTCTGCACCACCAGGAGGGGGCGCTGACACAGCTGGAGAAGGAGGCCAGGGAGGCCTCGCACACGGAGCAGTTGATCAGATACAACCTGGATGCTCTGCAGGTGAGGGTAGCTGGGAACAGGTTTAGTGCTGAAATCATCAACTCGTAACCCAACATGTCCAGCTGGGCGTTAGATCATCGTCTGAGTGGGTGGGGTTTCTCAAGGATTAGGTACAAGGGTATGGTACTACATGGTGTTTGAGGGCGTACAGCAGCTGAAACACCTTCCTACGCAGACGCAGACGGTCGGACTGCAGATGCAGACTAAGCAGCTGAACGGTGCCCTGAGCAAAGTGGAGCAGGAAGAGGCAGAGCTGCAGACCCAGGTGACCAGCTTGGAGGCAAACCTGCAAAGGACTATCCCTGGGAAGATCAGAGCCCTGAAGGTAGGGTGAGAACAGAGATGGGAGTACATTCACAAGCGCACATGCACGCACGCACGCACGCACACACACACACACACACACACACACACACACAATTTAAATTGGTGTGTAATCTGTGTGTAGGAGCTGACACTGCAGAACTCTGGTGCTCTGAAAATTCTCATGAAGTGGATCCAGGAACAGAAGCAAGGTCTGGAGGACCAGAACCAACATCTGGCTCATCTACAGGGAATGGTGCACAAGAGTGCTCCCCAAACCTAATCTGGTCCACATTCCCTGAATACTTAACATCCCTCATTCTACCACCAGGAACAGAGATATCCCCTGAAAACACACACACCAGACAGGGAACCTTGTGATTCACTAAATTACACTGTCACATGCCTATATTTAATGCTTAGATGTGAGTCCTGCTCTGTCCACAGACTGGAATTCTTGCTGGATTCCTGTTGGATGTGAGAATAAACTGTAAAAAAAAAAAAAAAAAAACGGGGTGACCTGTGTATCTGTGTCCAAATATACGGAAACTGTACCTAAAAAAAAATAATTGTGTTTCATTCAATGCTGGATTCATGTTCGGCCAAGTTCTGGCACTGTACTCTGGGGGACCAGTGGGTCGTGCTGACCTGTAGGTGGTGTGGGGCGTGTAGACATAGCGGGTGGGGAACTCGAGCACCTCCTTGGTTGGGCGCACGCGGAGGTCTGGGTACGGTTTGACATGGAGCAGCTCCGGCGAGAGGCAGTAGTGGGGGGTTTCCGGAGCTGGGGAGATGTCGATCTTTAGCTGGGCTGTGCAACAGGAGGAGGAGGACTGAGTGTTAGCAAGGTTGGGTATGTGTGTGTGTGTGTGTTTATGTTTATGAGTGCAGGTACCTGTGACAGGTCTCAGTCTGCGCAGCAACGATGAAGGTCTGCGCATGTCAGCCAAGTACTTGTACAGATCTTCATCGCTAAGCCGATCCCCTTCCTGGAGTGACAACAAACACTTTCAAAATGCTGTAAATATATTGCTATATTTTCATTATGACCATCAGTGCAGCAATTCCTCAGCGTCCAAACTCTGCATATCCAAATTTTCGCAATAACGGCTCAATACATTGGTATCCAAATGGGAACTTTTGCTATAACAAGTTTTTTTTTCCTGAAGCTTAGAGAGCAAAAAAAAAAAAACAAAATGTGAAAGCAAATCTAAATAAAAAAATATGACTAAATACCATACAGTAGTGCACAGTGTACTGTAATAAAATACTGTGTGCACTGTAATAAACTAATAAATTTATCAGAAGCCACACACACAGCCTGGGTGTTATCAGCTTTTTCAGTTTGTCTGAACTTGTTTGTGTCACATTGCACATTTCATTTTCTGTAAATAAATCTTTTTATTTAAATGTCGGTTGTTGTGTGAAAGAAAGATATAGACCCTGCGGGCTACTTTGACAGACATCTTTATTCAACATGTCATAAGACTGAACTTGAGCAGCGAACCCCACCATGTGACCTCTTGCCTCCCATGTAACACAGTGACTAACATGAAATGTACTGCACTGTGCACAACTGCACCGTAATATAAACACACAAATTAATGACAACATTAAGTGTTTTCTAATCAGGTAACTGGTGTTCACAGTGTTTATCATGCTGGAGTCATGAGTTGACAGTTGTATAGGTGTTTTCCGATGGGCTGGGAGCACATTACACCCCCCATTTAAAATAATGGGAAATAGGTACTTGGTATCCAAAAAATGTGGTATCCAGTGCATTTTCAGAGATTAATTAGATTCTGAGACAGAGATTACTGTGGTAATAATCCACATATCCTGTGGAAAGTGTGACAAATTTTTTATTCCCTTGTTGGGATCTAAATTTACAAATTTGAATTAGAGGAAGGATGAAACGTAATAAATAATATCAATAATAATAATAATAATAATAATAATTCAGTTGTTTGATACTTTTCAAAGTGACTTACTACGATTTATCCATTCATACAGCACGGTAAGTACACTGACCAAGAGTACAGCAGCAGGAGGTGGGAGGGCTGCAAGCTGAGGGCTGTAACTATTGCACCACCTGCCGCACACAATACACACAGACACACATGGACAAGACTGGCCTGCTTGAAGAAGTTGGTGACAGTCAAGGTGGCGGGGCGGAAGTTGGTGAAGTTGCACATCTCATCGCCAACGCTCATGCGCTCAAACGTCTTCTTCTTCCTTTCGTTCCACGTGCCCTTCCGCTCTGGACAGGAAGGCAACCGCGAGGAAGGAACACACGTCCACATCAAAGTTTGTAACTCGAAACTGAAGTAGGTCCCTCTCCCTGAAGGCAGCTGACTTTACCAGAGTCCGAGTCGGAGTCTGTGCGGTCTAAACCACCGACGCTGCTGACGATGTTGAGCAGGTGGATGGCGGTCCAGGCGAAGGGCATCCGGAAGCGGCCGAGTCGAGAGCACGACTGCTCTGCCGTTGCCCGCAGCTTCTCCAGCTTCTCCTTGTGCTGCAGGTCAGGAAGACGGGAGGGAGGGACTGACAGGATGAGTCAGCAGTCTGATGGAAAGAGCTGTTGTCCACTCCCTTAACCACACTTCTGGAAGAGGGAAGGGGTCCTGGCGTGATAATGACTGGTCATCCCATCCTTCCATCTAATACCCTTTTTCCTGGTCAGAAATCACTGGACACCAGACTATGAAACTACACTATAGACAGGATGCCAATTCATTACAGACTGTTCCTTCCAGCACATCCTATACATGAATTTTTTAAAAAGAATTTTAACAGAATTTTTTTTTTTTAAACCATTCACCAATCAGAAAAAAGCTACTAATGACCTAAACACCAGGATGGAAGACGGTGCAGCATTTACAGCACCAAAATAAAATATTTTTTAAAATTATTTTTACAAGTTTAACACAGGTAAACTACTTCAAATATTGAAATAAAGTGTCTCTAACAATTCTTGTTTCACTTTGCAGATTTTTTCTAGTTTTTGTTTCAATTTTGAAAAATATATTAAAATAATATTGATGCACTGGACTGATAGCCAGTCACCTGAACTCATGTGTGGTTTAACTATAAAAGCTGTTTGCCCCTAAATCTTAGAGCCCACATGTACCTGTCTACTGACCCTGAGGAGTCTTAGAGAATTTCACAACCACAAGTGTTCCAAAACGAATGTGGGACTTGATGTGGTTCCAAAGCCTGTTAGCGGCCAACCGGGACCTCAAAACCAGGTCAAACCGGGAGCGAAGGAAACACTGCAATGCTAGAGTGATGAGTCAGCATGAGAGTAACACACAAGGAAGATGGAGTCATGCTTTGATGAAGAACATCAGCAACCATCTCTTCGAGCCGAGGACCTCCCAGCAGGAAGTAAGCAGCTGAGACACTATAATTTATGGTTGACGTTCACATCCACTCTGGGTGAAGAGTCACAGGTGGTGTGTGTTTACCTGTCAGACACTGCTTGGAGACCACGGGAAGAAAAGGCTGTGAAAGGTTTTAGTGATGATCAGGGAGATGCTCTGAACAAGAACCTGGGCAGCTGTACAGGCTAAAAAATCATCTACCAGCTGGGACCAGCATTATGACATCAAAACGTATTTTACTTATTAATTCAAATTTTATTTTCACTTTGTGAATGCTATGGCTATATTTAACATTAAATTTTTTTGTTACACTGCAATAGTTTTAGTACTTTTGACACTCACTGGCCATTTTATTAGGTACATCATGTCAGTACAGACCGGTGCTGGCAGCGTAATGTGGTGGGCAATATTTTCTTTGTGCACGTTAGGTTTTTTAGTACAACTACAAATAATTTAAATGTAACCAAGGACAAAAACTGTTGCTGACCAGGTGCATCTGTTCATGGTCAGTCTAGGCTTTCTCAAACAGGTGCTTCTGACAGGAAAATGTGCTGCATTGCAGAACCATATCATCTCAGGATAGATGCACAAACACAACAGTGTCTTTACTTCACTCCAGTGGCCACACAGTCCCCACCTCTCAAGCCAGGGATGAGGTGGAGCGTAATGGCAGCAGAATCAAGGTGCTGCCAAAAATTCTACAGAAACTGTCCGACCATCCTGCACCAAGAACCCGGTACAATGTACTTAACACCTTGTTGCTGAATTCATGAAGTTCTGGAGTCAAAAGTGAGCCTCACCCCACATTTGATAGGTGAACCTAATAAAGTAGCTGGTGACTGTATGTATGCCAATATTTATTTAGACAATGACATCTAGGAAGTCCTGACTGATTTCTGCCTAGGGCTCTGTTTGATACTCAAGCTATAGAGACCAGAAAAAAAAATCTGAACTTTCCGTACACTATTGTACAGAACTGGGAAACAACTGCTATCAGCCCTGGCATCCACTCCTACAGAGGGAGTTGTATAGACACACGCTGCCAAAACCCCCCAGGATGGAGGCAGACAAAGAGAGAACCACCCCTGCAGTCCCAGGGTTCACCACTAGGAGGAAGGCACTTACCTTGGAAGAGTCAGACTCCTTCATGACCATGTAGGGCTCACAGCATTCTCCAATGTCACCTTGCTGTAGCACCTTTTCCAACTGACCCACACACACACACACACACACACACACACACACACACACACACACACACACACACACACACACGACAGAGGTGTGGTCAACTGCTGTTCCAACATACAGGTCAATCTACTCTCCCCTCCCCACCAACTGAAGGCCCCACCCATTGGACCACACCTTAATGACCAGGAAGATGTCTGGGGATGGGAAGGTAATGGAGAAGATGGCAGAGCGTGCAAGGGTGGAGATGGCCGTGTGCGGTGTGTGCTGTCGCAGGAGCCCTTTCATCTGGTCTGTATTCAGGTCAAAGTGGAAGTTCTCCGAGATCTGAGCAAAATAAAGACTTAATTATTTGTAGAAATGAGCTCCCCAAAGGTTCAGTTTATGAAAAATGAAGGAGCAGAATATTTAAAAATTAATGTCATGGTTTAAGTTCACAGCCCAGGGTATGACTTGTCCTTCTCAAACATGCAGGCAGAGAACAATATTAACAAGTATGCGGTGACTGGATACACATATTACTGTTACACTGTTAAACTGAAAACCAGGAAGGAAATACAGATTTACAAAGAGAAGTGACACCTTCTTCTTTTCCTTCGCATCATACAGAGCCAGAATTCCAAAAATGGGCTCGATTTCTATCTCAAACCTGTGGGAACAACAAACAGAAGAGGAACCCATGAGAGCAATAGATACAATAATAATAATAATAATAATAATAATAATAATAATTTTAAAAAAACAATATTTTGGGGGGCAGGGTCCTTTTACCAATGTTACATTTGGCTCCGTGGGTTATGAAGATTCAATTTAAGAATTTTCAAAGATACACATTTCCATTTGTAAATTCACAATAATCCTGTGGTACTGGAATCTCATTTGGCCCTCAAAACACTTTGGAAACCAAGAAATTGAGGACATCGAGTGCCTGTTTTCTATTATTTCCCATTATTCTGCCTTGTTATTGGACACAACAACTGACATTTAAATATATTGAGTTACTTTAAAAAATAAAAAGTCCAGGTAAGGGAGTGATTAGTGCAGTGATAGTGTAAATGCATTTAGACAAAACGAAAGTAGTGGAAACAGCAGATAAGACACCAGTGCGGACGTCTTGCTGCAGATAAATTTGTTACAGTAGACAGCACAGTTTATTACAATACCTGTAGTATTTTCTTATACAGTAATTCAGATATAGAGAGTTCTGAAAATGAGGGAATGCTGTATTTTTACATTTTATATATTTATTTGTTTTCTTAATTTCTTTGTTGCGGAGTGAAAATCACCTGTGTTTCCAGCTGAGTCATTAGTTAGCAGAAAAAAACATCTAAACAAGAGGAATGTGAGACCGTCTTCAACTGTTTCTAATGTTCCCAGGATGGGTCTGGTGTATGTGGTTGTTGGTGTTGGCAAATTTCACACAAGATTATGAGATAAATCAGTCAACAGCTGGTATTAAATAGGAACTTGACCAGGTTTATTTTACTCTTCCTCTCAGCAGCTGGAAGTTTTATTCATTTTCCTCTCCTCAACTGCCAGTAACTACAGTTACAACTATTGCCTTCTGTCACTCGGAGCATTGTGCAGTGCTGTGTCACTGTGTAAGAGGAGCACTCTAATAATGAAGTGAAACAACTTTGTGGAGAGAACATTTTTTATTTTTGGTCATTTTAAATGTGAATTTTAAGTGACTCAAAGTTAATAAAAATGATAAAATGTCAATTTTTTTGCATTATAGTTACATCTGGGACTACAGAACCTTCCCAGTGAACAAATCAAAATACTGTACATCCCTATTTTCTTCATCCTTCTATATGATGCTTTTATTGTACTGAAAAAAGGAAGAGTGAAGGTGACAAAAGCTGCACTTTTTTTCAATTAACAAAATACAACAAAATAAAAGTCCCGCAGCAGAGGGGCTTCCCATCCACAGTGTTGCCTGCCTCACTTCCTGTGTAGGCAACACCAACTATATCAACATCATCACCATAACCATTGAAACGTGTCACAACTTACTTCAGGGACAGGCACTTGACCATGATCCTCTGGCCGGAATGCTCCTTGGGAACCTCTGGAATGTTCCTTCGCTCCACAGCTTCATCCTGGCAAGAGGTCATCACAAAAATGTGAACTCCAGCACAGAGACAGACAGACAGACACGTACAGTGATGAACGTGGAAACACGGACCTCATCGGGAGCTGGGAAGAGTCCCATGAGGTCGGGATGACGCCCCTGCTGGCGAGCCTCGGCATTACTGCGGTCCATGTCTTCAGCTGCTGTCCGCTCCAGCACCGCAGGCAGCAGAGAGTCTGGGGACGAGTTCTTCAGGTCAAAGATACTGGAGGCCCAGCTGCCCCGAGGAGTGTCATCCATGGAGACAGACTTCCGCTTTACATCGTCCTGAACATGGTGGGTGGTGAGGACAGGAGAAAACCCAATTTTAACACCTTTCATTTTCACTTCATTATTTGACGATGATCCATGATCCCAGCCCATTGTGGTCCAGTCTGCTTTCAGGGATACAAGAACTTGTGTTTAACCACTTCAGGATGACAGTGTACTCAAGCAAACAAAAATTTTGAAAATATACAAATACATTTCAAATTAACTGCATTTTCCTATTTCTAAAAAATCATTACAACTGTATCTGGGGGTTTTACAGAGTCCAGATATTGAGTAAATTGAGGACATCTGTATATTTATGCATGTACCGTGACACAGTGGCTGCAGCGAAACAGACCGTCACGCCAAAGACAAAACCAGTCGGACGGGGAACTAGGCAGGGAGGAGAGACACACCGCTGGGGGTGAGAAATGCGTGACGCAACATGACCAGGAGAGCAGAGAAGTGAGAAAAATGGTGGTAAACAGTCGAGCTGTAGAGTCGCTTCCCCAACAGAAATGAGATGCTATTCACACAGAGTGTTTCAGTGAAACTTCAGCAATGTAAACACGTCATTAACCCTTAACTATTTGCAGTAAACCTTGTTGAGCACGGAGGACTATGAGGGATGCATTAAAAAAAAAAAAAGAANCAGCAATGTAAACACGTCAGTAGCCCTTACCTATTTGCAGTAAACCTTGTTGGGAACGGAGGACTATGAGGGATGCAATAAAAAAAAAAAAAAGAGAAATGCATTGACTGAATAAAAATGAAATAAGAAAGCAACACAAAGAATAAAGCAAATAGAAAACAGAATAAAACAGTACAGAGAATAAATAACAAGCGTGTTCATAAAGAAAGTATAAATCCATGCAAAAATGTCAGAAGCAGTGAACCCAGTAGATACTTAGATTGACGAGTACACTTGAAAACAGTTGTCTTTGGACTGTGGGAGCAAAACTGCACAAACTCACAAACCTCTTCCCTCCTACAGCGGTCCAGTGAACATCACACACCACGGACCCCAGGAAGCAACAACCCAGCCAAGATGCAAGCAGTTACCTGGTCATCATGGCGTTCAATGGCTGCTGTGTCCAACTCAAAGGTTTGCTTGATGAGCCCTCGCTGTCTGTCCCTCAGCCGCTCGGGAGTGAGGGCTGTGTGGGCCGTGCTGAAGTTCTGGTACCTGCCGGTGGTCATCGAGAGCATCACTGCCACCATCATCATTGTCACACAGCTGTTATGGGGGGGGTTGGACCACAGCAAAAAGTGGGGATGTAGTAGAGGGCGACCACTCACTTTCTGCGGATTATGAGCCAGTCATCTGTGTACACACCGAGGGCGTCCCTCACTCGGGGGTCCAGGGTGCTGTGTGGCACAGGAAGCAGCAATGAAACACTACACAACCAAGTGCACGCAAGCAAGCACGCACGCATGCACGCACACACGCCACTCACTCCTCCTCGGGCAGCGCCGGCTCCAATGTGGTGCACTCCCTCTCCTGTAGGAGCAGCTCCAGATCATCGGTGGGAAACTCCAGTAGTTGCTGCAGGGGGCCAGGCTCTGCTGCAGGGGCTTGGTTACTCACGTATTCCTCAAAGTCCACAGGTTCCACCACTTCCGTGAGGGGCACCTGAGGGTATGGGGGATATCACACACACAGAAAGTGAAGTCTCATAGTCGTAAGAAGGTTCACAGATGGACGAGTCCGGACTTAAACTAATATTGTGCAGATACTTGCACACCAGTGGTGAGTCACTGCTGCTGTAAGGGGGAAACACACACACCCAAACCAACACCTGTCCTCGACTCTTTCCCACACGCACGCACACACGCACACAAACCCACCTGCTGATGGGTCCCGGCACGTTTCTTGGAGAGCTGGGGGGAGCCATACTCACGGGACACCTGCTTCCTGACCTCTGCAGCCACCGTCCTGTGGGGTACAGACATGTCACACTCAGGCATATCTCTCTCTCTCTCTCTCTCACACAAACACACACACACACACACACCTGAGAGCAGTCACTCTGTGTCACACCCCAGTAAACAGGTCACGTTTGAGGGTAAAAGTACAGCGCCCCCACTGAACAGCAGGACATCAGTGTTGAAACTGAGATGCATGCTTGAGTGTCCTGAGTGAGAACTTTCTGGAAGAAGTGTTTCAGCCGCATTAAGTGTAAACACATTCAACAGCTGTACAGGACAGTTCTAGTGCTGGGGAGGGTCCAGCGGTGGGAATGGCCCTGTGGACAACAGGGCAGGTCACATGATGCTGTTTGGCTCCACCCCCATCTTCCTGCAACGAATGGCTGGCTCAGGTCCTGACGCTGACACTGTAGTACAGTACACCCCCCCACTAAGCCTCCTTGCCAGCATTGTACAGCTGCTGCTGCCTGAAACAGACACACACACACACACACACACACACAGCTGCTGGCCAGAGTCCTTGCAGACCCTAACAACACACTTTGCTGTCAATCTGCTGTGCTGCTGGGACACTGATGCTGGAGCTCTTTAGCATGACCGTGGCATTTGCCACCAACACTGAAATCTCAGCCTGTGTGTGTGTGTATATCTGTCCTCCCTGCCAAACAGGAAAATGAACATGGATAAGCTATTCCCCGGGCACCCATCCTCCCCCACCCCTTCCTGTATCCTGTACTGAGACAATGGACACAAGCTGCACACGAAGAAGATGTGTGTGTGTGTGTGTGTGTGTGTGTGTGTGTGTGTGTGTGTGTAAGAGAAAGACAGGTTAGTGATCACAAACAGCCAAAATGATTGTTACTTTCTGCATTTGTTCCTGAGTTCTGAGACATTCATCTGTAATCCCCCCAGTGCACCTGCCTCCTCTTTAGGGGCACCTGCCCCCCCACCGGAGGACAGGTGTGTCGGGGTGGGGAGTTAGCGTCCAAACTGGTTATAGAAACTACGTATTAGGGGGTTGCAGTGGTGAAACCGCGAGAAGCGAAGGTCACTTCAAACTGCCCATTTCCACCCTCGGTTCCCACTTCCTATATAAATAATCTTCATATAAACCAAAACAAACGTAAAACTTACAAGACAAACTGTCCGTGAGAAAAACTGATCACGTGGCGTGTGTGTGTATATGTATATGTTTTAACGTAACAAACTCAGCACGTACTGCGCGCGCTCCTGAACGCGACGAAGCGCGGCAGCTGTCGGGAAATCGAGGGGGGTCGCGGCCACTTTCCGCGCGAAACCGCACGGCAGGGCTCCAGCCGCGAGCTGTCAGAGACACCGCCGCCGCCGCCGCCGCCGCCCCCAGAGCAGAACAAAGGGGCGCAGCCCCACGCACGCGCACTCCAAGTGATCACCTGTGCGTTAGCACACATTAGTAAAAGCACTCCCCCTCTACCCCCGCAACACGCGAGGATGTAAAGTAAAGAGAAAGCGCCCCCCGGAGAGACAGAACGGGCTCGTACCTGTTAATCTTATGCGCGAACGCCCTCCGTTCGCCGGCCGCCGCCGCCATCCCGCGCCTCTCACCCTGAACCTGCGGCCGTCCGTCCGTCTCTCTCCCTCTCTCTGCTTTCAGTATCTGTCTCCCTCCCTCTCTCCACCCCCCCGCGCTGTTATTGTCCTGCTGGCAAAGCGCGTTTCCTGGAGGCAATTCCTCCGTGCAGCGCTGCCACCTGGCGGCGGGGAGCCCCACTGCCGCGCGTCCACAGTCCGTCACTCTCCGGTCACGCTTGATAACGGGACTAGACATTATAAATACTAAATATGTTATATTACAACAAAAATAACGCCTAAAGGACAAACCTTTTACATACACCCAGATTCTGAGGTAAAATAAGGTACATTACAAATGTAAGGCAAACAGCAGAGGTGCTGTAAGGAGGCTCTTATTAAAATGAGGCCCAGCAGAGACAGCAACACCAACCTTGTGCAGGATGAACAAAAAAGTAATAAAGATAAACATCAGCTCCATACCTTCACTTTGTACACAAAAATAACGTATTATGTGGCCCACAGTGATAAAAACTGCAGCAGCAATTATGAGATTATCTTGGATTATTTTTATTAATTATTAACTGTGTAGTGATAGATCATGTTAGTCACATGCAAAATAAAGTAAATGTGACTTCTGTACACAAGACAAAGCACCACCTTGAAACCCAGCTAGTGCCAAGTGTCAGATGTCCCTCAACTGTCATTTTACTCCCAGCAGAAAGAAAACATTAAACAGGATAATTTAAAAAGCTGGATGGTTTCATTAGTAACTCTTGGTAATTGTTTGTGTTTTTTTCCAATCAAATTATGTATGGAAATAAAGCTGTTAAAATCAGTTAAAAAGCATACAATTTAACAGTAAACCATACTAATTAATACAAAATAAACTGCAGACTGAGAAACTGATAGATGCTGGCTGATAAACATGGGTGAGATTATGAAAAAAGAGTAAATAAAGCACCTCTTCCTCCTTTCTTCCAATATGAAATTATGTTGTGTTTTTTGAAAATGTTGATAATAAAACTCACTCACTGTCTGTAACAATTTATCTTAAGGCAAGATTATGTCACGTTGAAGAGAATAAGCAGACGTGCGCAGGCACAAATGCGATGAACTCCGTTTATTGAAAGGGGCGTTCCTAAATCGTGGTCACAAGGCAGGCGAGGTTCGGGTCCAGTAAAGCAACTCGGTGCAGGCAGACAAACAGTAAAGGGTGAGACTAAATCGGTGATCAGGTACAGGCAAAGGTCGATAACAAATAAGACTGGAGAATAACTGCTCGGTACGTACACACACGAACCATGGGGCAATACTTCGCACTGGTCTGTTGGCAATCGCCGATCTAAATAGGCACCACCTAAGAGGAAGCAGGTGCAGGTGATCAGGAATCAGAAGGGGCGGAGTCCGGAGCCGGGGGCGTGACAGATTATGTTGGTCTGGAGTCTGTTCTAGAAGCAAGGGGTCAGAGGACACATGCTAGGTGGGTTGTGAGCATATTGCAAACAATCATAATACTGCTACTACTATTAAAAATAACAACAGCAATAATAATAATGGACAATGAATGTGTTTCATTTTCAATAAATTGTGACAAATGTGATGAAGGTGACAGTTCATTTTAACAGCATATACTGCACATGTTTTTCTCTCTATCTGATTTAAATGTGTGCATTTATCACCAATGAGAAATCGCCATGACATGGCTTCCAGTAAGGATGGTGTGTGAACACTGGCTGCAGTGAGTACACACTTTCCTTTCCACGGCTGCTCCAGCGACACATCTGTGGAACAAATACCAAGTGGCCTAAAGACCGAAGCCCTGACCAGTGAACTGTGTTAAGACCAGACACACACTCCTCATTGGAAAAGGGCGATATGGGCTTTCAAACCCAAACATTAGGTAAATTAGACTAGTATTTTCTATAAAACGAAGTTAACCAAATCAATCGCCAACAACATAGCTAAAGCGAAGCCCAATATCGCCTGTAGACGCAATGGACATAAACAAGCATAAAACAAGCTGACATTGGAAAACTGCCACGTTCCCGCCAGCGCTCTCCGCACGCTGTTCATCTGTCGTGCCAAATGTTTTAATATTTTTCCACGTCCCCAATTCCGTTATAACGGCTAAAACACCGAATTGCGCTACTGCAAAATTAGCACTTTCTGACAGTGTTTGTAAAACAGACGAGGCCGACGAGGTGTATTGTGTCCGGGTATTTCGGGACATGCTGCAGTCTGGGGGAGCGGTTTAATGGACCCTGAAATGCTGACTAAAGCAGTGGGCCAAGCAGCTGAAGTTCCGGCTCTGACCATCAGGGGGAGCCCTCCGCCGCCGCGCCCACTAATAGACCTGCGCCTTTTCACGCTGCAGAATCTTCCATGTTTTATTCTAGCCTTCAGCTGCACAGTCCCAGGAAAAAAAAACGGCAACGGTTTGTCTGAGCGCGACCCTCGTGTCCCTCCTGGAAGAAAAATGCTTTAAGCCCTTTCGAATAAAGGTGCTAATTTTACACACGGCAGCAGAGAGGAAACAACCACTTTGCTCGTAAGATATGTTGACCTTGGTGTACCAGACTCTCTTCTCTTCCTCTGCTAAATTATTCAGAAAGGGCAAAGACAGAGGTAGCCGCTGGATCCCCTCTGGGCCCTCGATGCTGCCTGCACCACCTCTCCCTCCCTGCCTGCCCTCCTCTGTCTTGCTCTGTCTTTATCGACCTGCAGAACTGGCAGGCAGGAAATGCCTGTCAGTTTTACTGTAAAGCCTCTGAGCTGTGACCCTCCGTCCCTCCCATTCTCCGTGTGAAGTGCTTGGATTATGGAGAGTAGCTGCAGTCCTGCTCACCGCCGCAGAGCGCTGCTGCAGGTAGCCTTCATTGAGCGGCAGGAGCAGCGGCAGTGGCAGGTAGCCCCATTAACCGCGGGATGGAGAGTGCATTTGAACCTGTGCGCTCCTTAATCCAAATGAATTTAGCAGAGACCGAACAAGGGGGCTTGAAACAGATCAATTAAATCGGGTGAATGAGGAGCGTGCCGTTTGAGGTGCAGGGAATTAACCTGGGATGGAGAGGCCCTACTGCAGCCACACAAAGAAAGACACAGAATTAAAAGCACAATGAGCGAGTTACACAGCTACCTCAGTGCACGCTAATGAGTATGTGTCAATGGTAAATGAGACCCTAAGTGTGTCTCATGCCGTAAATACACATGCTACTTACAGCTATGACAATTAGCACGTAGAGGTGGCCGGACTGCGGGACACAAACCAGCTGTGCTCTGCAGAGAGAGGAATGAAAGGGGTGAGAGAACATCCAAAAGTGGTCGAACGTGGTGCCTAATTTCCAGTTGCAGCGACAACACACCAGTACCTGTTTCCACACACTGTTCGGCACACTGTGGGTCACGAGATCAACAACATTTGGTATTCTGATGTAGAATATAGTCTTTACCATCACCTCAAGGTCACCTGGGATAAAGGTGAGGCAGAAGGATGTTAAAGACCAAAGGAATCATTTGACATTTCCGTACCGTGATAAGTCAAAGGGCTGTCAAAAGGTAGCATTCAAAACAAGGTTAAGCTCTGTGTTAAATAGCTATTAAAAACTTCCCATGCTGCCACTGTGGCGTCCATCACCGAGAAGGTCACAATACTGTCCTGCCAGGGACATGTTACCTTGAGAAGAGGGTTGAAGAAGATGTTGCAGGAGGCCAAACACAGCCCAATAATGACAGCAGAAGAACAGCTGAACCATAAAGTGTGTAGAACAAATTTTTTACATTCTTTCAAATCTTCTTGAGCCTCCTAAAATCAGTAAGATAGTATAATATGTGGAATTAAAATATTTTGTAAATCTGCTTCCCATACAGGCTTTGATGGTTTCAGTGGGTTGTAAGTATTATGAAATGTTTTAGTTTTTTGCTATAGTTTAGTTGTTGTGAGATATGAGGGCCCATTATGGGTTTGGTTCTGCCAAGTAAAAAAACTGCCCTCTACCTTTGCTCTTGTTCCATCAACCCCCACTGCCATAGGACAGAGAGCGACGGAAAGAGGTCTGCCCACCCCCTCCTTGCTGGATTACAGAAGAACAAATGGAAGGGTGTCAGACACTACCCACTGCATCTCTAGGCCATCTCAACCCCCCCCCCCTTGCTTCCAGATGGGAGTGTTTTATTTCTTGGGTTTTGGGTGCGGTTCAATGGGGGAGCCCATCAGCCACCCAGCCCCCACCCCGACCCCCTCCGCCCCCCAAGCTGCTCAGCTGCCCGTCGCCCACCTGCTCACCCGGCACGTGCCCCCACCAAAAAAGAAACGCCCCCCCCCACCCCCTTCCAATCAAGGAGTCCCATTAAACACACTAGCTGCTTACAATGGACGCGCCTACAATGAGTCCATTCCCTCCATGTGCTCTCCCCACTACTCCTCACCTCACGCTTTTTAATAAACATGGGACCAAAAAATTATCTTGGATTCATGTTCTTATGCACTGATATTACATGTGTAAAGATTTGGCAAGGCAGCGAATCATAGATACATGAACCATACTTATTTCTACAATTATACAGTAATTATATGTTAAATAAGACATACAAAACGAAGCTTTTGGGGCTTTTTAAACAGCTGCTGGTGAAGATCTTCTGTGATGTTCTAAAGCAGCTAAAGAACAAACTGTAGAAAGATTTTTTTACAGGAGATCACTCATAAGGCAACCAGCCATTGACTGGAGTATTTTCTGGAGATGGTTAACATTTTGCATGTTGAGGAAGACCTCGTCTTTGTGATTTGTTGATCTTCTGCCCCCCCCCCCCCCATTGCCCTTTGCCCCTCCAGGGATGGTGAGGTCCTCCTCCACTAGAGTACCAGGGGTTTTAGCCAGAGCCGGGACAGCTGTTAGCCTGTTAAATGGAGCCCAGTGTGCTACTGAGGTACTGGCTTCTGGGTGGGGCTAATGTGTGCTGATCTTGAGTGACCCACCCCCTTTTACAGGTCATCTCCTTCCTCAAATAAGGGGGGTCTAGGAGGAGTACAAAGCTACAAAGGGTTCCAGAGGGGCTATGATGGACCCCTGTGTGACCACGCATGTGCGCCTGCTTATCTGTGGGTGTTTTGAGGGACAGCAACTTGTCCAGTGTCCCTCGAAAATGTAGACATCACTTTCCGTAAGCTCCACCTCTGACACTTCCTTGAAGTAAAGCGTGCTGGAGATCAGATCAATAGAGAAGGAAGAAGAACTGTCCCCAGGTTCAGCTCTCTGCCCGGACTCCACATCTGTCAGTTGGGAGGGTATGAAGCTGGGGGAGGTGCTTGATGGAAGGGCTCTCAAGTCATGTCCTGAGAAAAAGCACACTATCAGACCATCTGTCCTACCGGTTGCACTCCCTAAAGGGCTGGGCCCCAGTTTACATTTTCTGCGGCCTGGTACTGTGCTACCACCGGGGAATCGCTCTTCACCGAAGCTGCAGAGGAAAACTGTTCCAACACTGTTCCCTCCCAGCAGCGAAGCACAAGCCCAACGGTGAAAACAAAGTGTCTCCCTGGGGGGGGACTCGGCAGTAGGCCGATTCCCCTGGCTACCTGGACAGATGCGCATTGAAACTCAGGAAACAAAGAAACAACACTCTCTCCCTGTAACGTGCACCATGGGCCAAAAGCCCTGCTCCTACCCCGACAATGTGCCCAAACTCATGCGTTTCTCACAACGCAATAGTCCACACCTAACAGAGTATAGATTTCTGCCACCAGTCCTTTTGTTGTAGCCCTTAATGTGTGCAGTTTAAGTTTCGATCTCAGTCATTCATTTTTAATTCTACTCCAGCATCCAGCCAGACTAATGTGATATTGATTTCCGTTCTATGATTATTGTGGGGGAGATCCACAGAGGGTGGGGCAGGTGGAGGAAAAGTGGAAGGATGTAAAAGATGAAGAGAGAGTGGCAGAAGGAGCCACAGGGTGGGGGGGGGGGGTGCAAAGAGAAGGAGGGAGGAAGAAGCTAAATTGATGCTGCTGCTGGCTGTTGTCTCCACCAGTTCACCTCCGCCCAACACACACGGACACACACACACACACACACACACACACACACACTCATTAAAGATCTTATAGATGTAAACACAGACAGAGTAAAAGCCTTGCAGACACAGGAGAAAAACATATAAAAATGACAATTTAAATTGCAGTGTGGTTATTATGAATATAAAGTAAAAATATAAATGATAAAAATAAATAATAACAGTAAATATGCTGACACATAGTTACAAAACCCCCAAATAGAAGCTCACATCTGTGAACACATTAACACACACACACACACACACACACACACACACACACAAACACTCCCCAGCACGAGAGCAACCAATAAGCCTGCAGCGCAGTGCTGAGGGAAATGGCTGCCCCCTGGAGTGCTGTTTCTCCGAGGGCCATGGGCTTGTCGGCTAGAGGGGTTAGCTTCTGCAAAGCGTTTTTCCAGGTTGTTTTTATTCATATGGCAGCAAGGCCCTTTGAAGGTGACGTAACGAGTGGGCTTTATGATTCAGATGAATGACAGCAGCTCATCTCAGGGTAACACGTGTGCTACACAGTGTCAGAGGAAAAACAGGTCCTTAGCAGTGCCCAAGAACTCAGCTTGCCTTCAGTTTTGTTTTACTAGCTGACCATCTATCACTCTTTCTCACCTCCTGTTGCTCAGTCTGTAAAATATCAAATACAGTCTTATCCCATTATCTCACCAACTCTCACCACTGGTAGAGAGATCTGGTAGAACAGATCTGATGCTATTTCCCCTCTAAAGCCACCAATCCTCTCTCCTTTCTCCCTCTCCATGCGTGGAACGTGCTCCCACCTCTGGAATTCTACCCTGTTGTGGTGCCACTTGCAGCTAACAATGGCCTCCGATGTCACTCTAACATTCTGTAGGCTAATGTCCTGTAGCCGCCCACCTCCCCATGCTGCTGCTCCAGTCTCGTTCAGTTGTGTTGTGGCAAGTGCAGTTCTGTCTGTCTCGTTTATCATTTCGCACTAAAATGTCAGGCAAACGAAAGCTGTTTTGTCTGAGAGCAGAACAGAAAAGTGAGACCTGTGTGTATCTGTAACTATACATACTGCTGGACATGCTGTGGATTATCTGGCTCAGACCATAGTGACACACCCCCCAATAACTGGTCAACCTCACCTTGCACCCAAAATTTACGTTGGACAGAGGTGGGTGACATAATGAGGTAAAACCGTAATGAGATCAGAAACCTTTACATTTACCAGCGTCATGTCGCGTTATGTAACTAACAACAAAATAAAACTCTCTAAAGAGTCAGATGCGAACCCCACGTCCTGCTACAGTGCCCTTTATCAAGGTACTTACCGTGAATTAATGCAGTAAAAATTACCCAGCTGTATAAATGGCTAAATCATATTAAGAAGCTTAACACTGCAAGTCACTCTGGAGAAAAGGCAGAGACAAATAAAGAAACCTCAAAAACATCCACACAAACATCACTCTGATGTCATGTTTTTGAAAGAACTGCTTCTAAAGTGCTGCCCTGTTTATAACATTTCAAATGTCGAGCCGCAAGGCATTTATTAACTGTCACTCACAGCGTCTCAAATAGTAAAAATCTCACCCAATCACGCAAGCAGTAGCAGCACATAAGTGGCCCACCCCCTAATAAGAAATGGTAGCAGTTCACAGTAATTGCTAAAAGTGTTGATAATGAATATTAATAATGCACTCAGTGCGACTAATTCAGCTGGCCTCCGAGGCTGGGGTAGACAAAGCAATAAAAAAACTCTATCAAGAGTCCGACGAGTGCTGCTAACGAGGTGCGCTACAAAGGCCGTCTGTTGACACGGTTTGCGAGCGGCTGGAGTGTGTGACCGTCGCCAACCCACAGACCCGCTCCGCTTTTGTACTCAAAAGAGCCGTGTTTATTCACGAAACAAAGGGGGAATAACACGGCCATCTAACGCCCGCCATTAGCGCAATTAGCCAGCCGCGCGAACACCCGGCCTGTAAGTGCGCACACCATCACGCGCACAGGTGTAGCCTGGGACAAGTGTGAGGTTGGGTGGGGTCAGCCTGGAGATTGTTGGGGGTCCTGCACGAGGAGGCAGGCCTTATCTCTGGGAGGGGGATGTCAGCAACGGGGCCTTCCAGGCTGCACCGTGGGGTCCCATCCCCATCCTCCATCCTCTTATTAACGCTAACGAGTGCTTTCCTCATGCAATATTCATCTGCAAACCAGCCCACCGAGCGCCACACTGAGCTGGGTACTTATGTAAGGCAATTATGTAAAGTATCAGACAGGGTCCATATTCAGCTGCCGACTATGGGAGCGCTGCAGGCTTTGAACCAGCGTGATGCTGTGCAGCCATAAACAAACAGAATATGGACTTTGGACCAAAACAAAAAAAAAAAACAAAAAAACATACAGAGTGGGAAACAGGCACAGTGGACGTAATAGCACTGCAAGGCTTAATGCAAAAGCAGCTCCTGTGGAACATGGACCCCCCCCCCCCCCCCTGCCTGCTCACTACAAAACAATACTATGAATTACATTCACAGTCTGCCNCCCCCCCCCCCCCCCAGCTGCCTGCTCACTACAAAACAATACTATGAATTACATTCACAGTCTGCCCAGTTTGGCTGCTTCCCATATGCAGACCCAAATGGTCACCCACACCCACCCTGGGACTGGTGTGTGGGACCCAAACAGATCAGCTGATGAGGGTGGGGTCAGTGGTGTGGAGCAGGTGACCTCCTAGGTCATGATGTCTTTCTGAGAACTTCAGACTATGGAGAGAGCTGGCCTGCAAAGTCTGGGCTGCTGCACAAACCCTGCCCTTTTCTTGGATGCCTGGGTGCTGGCACTATGAGCCGCATCACACCACAATGTTATTTTCCAGAGTGGCCCAGGGGACACCTAATAGACGTGTGTCATGGTGGTAGAGGGCAGAATAAACACCTCCCACACACAAACACATCCACCACACCCCCTTGTCTTTACTCTCAGCCACCCAACACCTACAACACCCAATACGCTTTCTCTGTGACCCAGGCTGATCTGTCAAGGTCAGCACGACCACTGAGGGTCTCTGCAGAAATAGGTCATTCATCACACTTGAATCTTAGAGCAACAGACATAACAGTCATAACTGCAAGGAGCTGGTGAGCTGGGCAAGGGGCTGCAACCACATTGAGCTAGAAAGAGGCACCACCTTCGGAGAGCTTTGCTAGAACATCCAATGCAGGTGTGTGAGTCTGTATGTGCGCAAGCACTGATCCACACGTGGCACGCCTGCTCGGCCAAAGGGATCATCCCCAATCCGCCATCAGACGTGCATGTACCATAGTGAGAATCCGCACATTGCGTGGTTGTAAATTGGAACAATGGGGTGCCCCGCCCCTCTCTCTTTCTCCAGCGACGGCCGACCAAGAGAATCCTTTACATATTCCTCTCACAGCTTGAAGCAGCGCCGGCGTGCTCTGCCATTGGTTCCACGCGAAAATCCTCTCTATAGGGTGTTCGCACAACCCTTCTGGTTTTTGCTTCTTTTTCTTTTTTTCCTGGTGCCAAATAAGCAAAGAGTATCCTTTGTGAGGCAGAGGGGGGTGGTGGCGGTGGGGGCAGCAGGGATGCGGGGAGGCTCACGGCGATGCGTGTCCTGAAGGAGAGAGTGAGGAGGGGGAGTGATGGGGAGGGCTGGGGGGGGGGTAGCGCGTCACAATGGCTGCCCCCTTCGCTGCTCCCCTCCCTTTGCACAATTAGCCAATCAGCAGCTTGCTCTGCCAGGCAGAAGGACACATAAAAGAAGAGCATTGCAGCAGAGGCGCTGAGGAGAGCGCAAGAGAAGCTGGGAATTACACACGGAGCACGAGAACGCTCGACACACGGCTCTGGACACACCCTGCTGGGGAAACACGTCCTCTATCCTTTTTTTTCATGAACCGTCGCCCACGCCACTCAGAGAGAAATCTCTCCTTCATTACGATCCTCGAGCATCTTCCCTGCGCCTTTGGCCCCACCGAGGGCTCACTCCCCGTGAGTGCATTTGGGGCTTTTTCCCGTTTTTGTTCCTTTTAATTTGGAAATTGTGTCGCTGTCCTGCCGTCGTCGCTCACCTTGCAATTAAGAAATTAAATACATCTGTAAAAAAATAGTAATAAACAAGAAAAAGAACAACACCTGAAAGAATTCCAAGCCAGGGCATCAACACCAACCCGTCGAAGGACCTAGATCCCGACCATCGTTGTGCATCAAGAATGGTTACTGTGCGTATTCCCTTTTCTTTCCTTTCTCTAGCCAGTGTCCAGCAGCAGAACACACACACTGCTCACTCATAGGTACTTAATGCAATAATTAAGATGTATAATCTCTAATCTCTGGTAATTTTCATTGTTATGCTATTGGCATTGATTTAAGCAGCAAATCATGATGTATGCGGCACGAGTTTCTTGCAGTGATGTATATGTGTCTATATGTAATGAGAAAACATATAAATCAATAGCTGTATGTGCAGATGCTGGCGGTGCATGAAAATCTGGTTTATTGACGCTGATGAGATTACGGGCATTAGTAATGTGATACGTAGCAATGCAGCTGGTCTGCACTGTGCTGTGCTGCTCTCCACCGAGCACCTCGGCTCCTTCCCTCGCCCTTTGCTGGCACCTCATGCCAACCTACAACACATCTGTTTACAAAACACATTGTTCGGCCGTATCTGTCCCCTTCCACAGGGGCGCTGGTTCTCCCCAGGCCCAAATCGCTAAGAACATTTCCACACGGCACAATGAAGGTGAAAGGCTGGCTGGAATAAAAGGTGTCAGTGTTGAAATGTGAAAAGAGGGAACGGGGGGAGGGGTTGGGGGGGGGATGGGGGTAGCGGGCCGAGGCCGGCCGCGTGCTGTCAAGCAACCCGGGGGAGGGGGGGTGGGCACTCTGCCTTTCAGTGCCTCGCGCCTCTGAAGGATGCTCGAGACGGATTTCTGAGACAAAACACGATGGATGGCTCTGAGGAGAGGGAGGGAGAGCCCGCTGAGACCACGCCAGAGAAAAGGGTCGAGTCACTCGGAAGGAAGGAGGGGAGAGAGACAGAGATGGAAAGAGAGAGGGGAAAGAGAGAGAGAGAGAGAGAGGGAGGGAGGGAGGGGGAGGGGAGAGAGGAGAGAGAGTGATTACGCATCTATCGGTTTGGATTGAATCAGGCAACTCAAAATTCCTCCGGGTTGTCGTTGCGTTGCACCCGGGTAAATAGGCTGGAAATTTCAGAGGCCGCGAGAAGTGCCATGTTTATGGACATGTCCTCCTTGCTGCGCGCATCTTGCAGCCCCCGCGTAAGATTCGAGACAGGCATTTCAATGAGGCGCTCGTGGCGCTTGGCGTTGTCATTACCTTGGGCCGCTGGGCTCATTGTGCACGCTCCTGCGGAGGGTAGGTGGGTGTGTCCACGGTACCCCTCTATATAACAATGCAGGGCGCGGTCCGGGGGGGCAGCACACGGGGACGGCGCCATGTCGAACCCTGAACCCCACATCATGGCATCACACTCCACAGCTGCACAGATTGGAGCATTCTTTGTTTTTCTTTCTCAAGATTTAACATGCAAAACATCACACCTTCAAAACAGAACACATAAATGCACAGTGTACAGTATACATGCAAAAGTGTTATATTGCACACTGTATGCTACAACACAATAAAACACAACTAATTAGAACAGACAAAACTGCATACTGTGTGACAAATGCATAGCTTAATAGCTATATTTTGTGACAGGTACTTTACTATTTGTGCTAAAATGTTTTAGAATTTTGTTACTGTTATACTATAACCCTTTTAGACTGTCGAAATTTTCATTACTTTTAGAAAAGGATCTCAAATGTCATTTTGAAGGACATGACTCTTACAGACCTGCCTTTAACAACAACAGCTTTTTTAAACCATTAAAATTAAACATTTTAACACACCTCAGTGTATTAGAAAATGTACACGCAGGAAACGAATATCTGACATAATGATTTGAAGTGATTCGAGGTGTCAAATCACTCGGGCGTTTCGTCTCATAATGGTGACAAAATACTTTATAATAAACATTTTTACCCGTATTTTCACAAATTGGTCAACGACTCAAAAATAATAATAAAAAAAAATAAATAAAAACAAGGCATGTGACTGACGCTCGAGCGTTGCGCGGGATGGCGGTCAGCGAGGCCTCGCGATTCCGCAGTCCGGCGCGAGCCCGCGTCGCGCGACCAGTCTCGCGACGGATGACGCTGATGTGGCTCGCGCGCGCGCGCGCGCTCTCGCACGCCATTCGCGCGGCTTTGGCACGAGGGCCTGCTGCAGACCCCCACCCATTAGACGCCTCCCAACACAGTTCAGCGAAGTAGAAAAATACCGTCTTCAACAAGATTTATGAGGAAAAATTGTTTTGCTAAACCCATGTAATCTAGCTGACGGCGGCCAAAAGGGGAGTTAAAACGCAGGAGACGTGAAAGACATAAATATGCGCGTGTTTGATGGAAACAAGTGCCAGCGGCGATAGTGATAGTATCTCAGAATACACTCATCCTGACGCGATTCAACCGCGGAGTGGGGAGATAAAATAGGCGAGAAGGAGACAAGATGAACAGGCTGTGGAAACAGAGCTTCTTCCAGCACACCATTTCTTATTTTAAAGGTAATTTTGTGGTCCCCGATGATGATGGTGGTGAGGATGGGTGATAATAATGAGAATGTAGGAAGATGATGATGATGATTTTGATGATGATGGTGATGGTCACTGTTCTAGTTGCCTGGCCTGTCAGGAGCACAGGGCTCTCGCGATTGTGGTGCTCATTGTTCTCCGAAGGTCCCTCTCGGACACAAAGCGCTACTGTTGGCATTAATATTCATAATGTGGCCACAGTCTGTGGGCTGCGAACACTCAGGAACGGGTGTCTCCTTTGTTCAGTCATCTCAATCCCTTTATTCAGCAAAAAAAAAAAAAAAGCCAGACTTGGCTTGTCGAGCGCCTGTAACCGCACCCCATATATGCGGGAGGGAGATGATATTAGGATATAATGGTACTAGAGGACAACTGGGGCTTCCAGCATCTAACAGTAACCTGCAGAAAAAACACAAAGAGCAAAACTTGATCTGTATTATCAGAACATGCTGGAAGCAAGAGGATTCATATGCAGTGGAGGACACCTTGAAGTTCAGCACTTTGGAGAGCACCCAACTGTGTGCTGGGTTTGTCCTCCATGTTCAGCTTGTCTTTTCCATTCAGCTTTTCCTCGATGCTTGGCTTGTCCTACACCATCAGTTTCACTTTCCCATTCAGCTTGTCCTCCATGCTCAGCTTGTCCTACACCTTTAGTTTCTCTTTCACATTCAGTTTGTCCTACACTTTCAGCTTTTCTTTCCCATTCAGCTTGGACTCCGTACTTAGCTTGTCCTACACCTTCAGTTTGTTTTTCCCAAATCTGCTTATCTTTGACACTGGGCTTGTCCTCTGCAATTTCTCTGTCTTTTCTGCTTGTCTTCCACACTCGACTCATCCTGTACCTTCAGTTTGTCTTTCCTCTTTAACTCATCCTCCACATTCAGGCCATCCCACACCTTTAGGTCCATTCTTCCCATTCAGCTTCTTCTCTACAATCAGCTTATCCTCCACACTTGGCTTGTCCTCAGTGTACTTGGTCTGTCTTTTCCATTTGGTTTGTCCTTCACACTCGGCTTGTCCTCTAGCACAGATTTGTTAGTTTCACACATATAATGAATTCAGCACCTCGACGGCATGGACCACAGACTGGCCCACTGGCTTTGTTCTTGTTTCAATTTTAAAACTTTGGTTTACAGACCCTGAATTTAAGGAGCAGGATGCATATGGTGAGCTCTGATTCCTGGTCAGACTGGCACTCCAGGCCTGCTGCTTCCATACTGTTTTCTGGGTTTAAAGGGCACAAGAGTTGAACCCCAAACCCTTCTGCTTTTTGCCTTATCCTCTAATCTCTGTGGTTCAGATGCCGCTTTGCTTGTGTCTCATATTTGTTCGAGGCTAATTTACGGGACGCTCAGTACAGCCTCTGACTGATGGTTTACAAAAGGCACAACAAAGGCACGGACGGTCATTGTAGAGCTGCTGCAATTCTGACATCTGAAGCCGAGAACAAACCTCACTGCTGAACAGCTGATCAGATTTTTGTAGGAAAAGTAATATTAAATAACCTTACAGTGTCCACCACAGAGTAGTTTTTCCAGGTACACCAAACTGGTCCATGTAGGAATATAATTAGGATTAAGAACAAGACAGCACAAGGTTTGAACTGCTCACTGTTTGCACGTCTTAAACGCCACGCTACCTACTGAAAACAAATTATGAACAGACGTAAACCAAAAGCAAAATTGAAGTAGAGGAAACCTGGGAAAACTCTTTGCTCAGTTCAGTTTCATTAGCAGGTCACACTGTATTTTATCTATGCATAAGGGTTATTTTAAAAAAATATCACAAGTCATACAGAAAATAAGATATTTTTCCCATGGCTCTATTCTCCTACATTGTCATCTCTAAACAGAACCATCCTCCAGAGCTGTCAAATCTCATTTGTCACTTAAATTCTCCTTCAGACCCACTGTCCTCACATTACACAAGCACATCCACATAGCAAAAGCATATAAATTAAAAGGAAATTGTGCAGATGAACATTATTTTGAGCGTGTGAGATGTCAGTGAAAGTTGCGATTATATAATCAAATCTATTAATATTTTCTATTAATAAATGATATTAACAGGCTGCTGCACTGAGACATGTACTAATATTATAGCTGTTTACATCTTATCCAAATCCTAAATGTCCCTGAACCATGGGGACCGGTGCATTTGTTTATGTGGTGCCTGTTTGCCCAAAACCATGAAGCGGACAAGCAGGCAGTGCACAACTTTCAACTTTGTGTGCTCCTGCACACCTCTGAGTCACCCTCTTGTGGGTCTCAGCACGAACACATCCTGGCCAGTATGCACTGCCAGGGCCGCCCGCGTCAGCCATTAGCTGGCAATGCTCGCTGTCGTTTTGTGAACCGCAAACATTTTCAAGCTCTTCTGTGAGGTCGTACAGCATCCCCACAGAAATTACATAACTCGTCTTAGGTTGTGGTGTAATTGGGTTTTACTCTAATTTGTATTTACGCCACTCTGTCCCGGAGTGCCTTGGCCTGGAAGTGGGTTAGCGCCCACAGCCCCAGGACCGGCAGGTTATGGGAACACTATTCTGGGCCCAGCTTCTGGCATTTGAGGCCATTCACTGCATGTAGAACTTTGCTGCTCTAATGCTATGCCACCACTAATTCACCCTTTTTGGATGTTAATTAAGACTCGTATTCTGCCCGCATGCAAAATGTAACTCTAACCTCTATAGCTACAGAACAGTTTAACAGAATAGCAAATGCAAGGTTTTTAACTGGTAAAGATATCACTTACATATTTTGTTACTTTACTGTTCTCTTCATTATGCACCAGTGCAAAATGGGAATTGTCAAGATAGTTAAATCAAATTTTTAACCATTTTGGAGCTTGAGTGGAGTGAAATAATACTTTTACAAAGCTTATTTAATTTTTTTTAACCTGATTTCAGATAAATCAAAAATGAAATATTCACCAACTGGACCTCACTTTTGTGTATATGCCTAGCTGTGTTTTAATGTTTAAAAAATTGTTAACTCAGCTAACGTGGGAAATGAGGAGATACTATGTGGATTGCCACTGAGATGCCACCCGGTCTGTTCTGTTCATCTGAACCCAATGGTTGCCATCTGAGTGCCACCAGCTCAGCGTGCCAAGTTCTCCTCATGGAAAATGGGAGTGGCAGCTGGTGGCATAGGGGCCAGGGAGCTAAACCTGCAGGAAGATGGCAGTTGGAACTTTCAGGAGGATAGACTACCAAACCTGAGGCTGTAATAATTATGCGGCTTCAAAACTGGGAGAATTTTGGTTTACTTTGAACAAGAGTGCCTGAGAAGTAAAAAAAAAAAAATTAAGAAAAATCGCAAGGAGTTTGCTATTTTTTTCCTATATCGAGAACACACTCCTGTTAATTAATAAGCTAAATTCTGTTACTGTAAAGAGGCAATACAATTAGCATATTGTCTTTGATGGCCTCCAAAATATTATGTATTGCTACTCAACCCAAAAAAAATCCCACAGACAGCCCACCCACAGAAAGATATACAAACTTGTTATTTGGCAATAAATTTTGAAGTTGTTTTTCTATCCTCTGATCAAAGGCTTATTTATTATCTATGAATTGTGCAACGTGTAAAAAATAAGAGGTGCCTCATTTCCATGCAGGGTTTGCTTGCATATGGATGCCCTAGTTGGGTGTAATTTCACTTGAACTGTGTTGTAATTAGGTCGGCGGTAATTGTCTGTGTTTGTGTTCTGCCGTCTTGAGGCTACAGGCAGTTAAAGCCTGAAGGATGAGGCAGGTACAGGGCCCACATCTTCTCATAACAATGGGAGGTCCTTACCTCTGCATGCCATGCATGATCTGTGACTGCACATTTGCAAATAGCACACAAATCTCCACATGCATATTGGGTTCTTTTTTACACATATATTTCCAAAAGATATCCCCTCACCAGGGTTCTACATCGGTCGGAAAAATCAGGGCCAAAGTTACAACTCTTTTTTTTTTTTTTTTTTACAAATAGATTCCCCTTAAGCCAATCTGTGAAATGATATGCTTTTATAGGTATTTTTCCTGTGGTGTTATTCTTTGGCCTTCACTTTCGCTGACACTGATTTCCGTCCCCGTTCCCAGTTGCTCACATGATGTTTAAAGCTCCATTGTTTCCTTGCTGTCGCTGCTGTCTCGGACCAAGCCCTTTCAAAATGGCTCAACAAAGCGACGCATTGGCGGCGCAGGAGCGCATTAATCATGCAGTGAACAAGCTCTGCAGGAGGAGATGAGGTCTACCCTGTGTCGTCTGAGCTTTGTTCCTCGCACACACACCTCCTTCACAACACTACTGATAATCCTTTGTCTCCACCCAGCCCCAGAACCTGGGTGCTTTCTGTCTTTCATAAACACATGCACACACATACACTGTTAAACCGAAAGTCAGAAAGCCAGCCTCTATGGCAACTGTCGTCAGGCCACTGTTGCCTTGACAACCAGGCTGGAGGTAAGACTCAGGGGAAGAAAGGAGTTACGGAAGGGAGAAATGGCGGTGGGATGAGACAGAGCAAAAGAAAATTGAGCTGAACTATATTTACAATATTCAGGAACATTGAAAAAACAGCAAATGGAAAAAAACAAAAAAGAAATAGTAATCTAAACACTTGACTTGTCCTCCCCATTGCCCTGCAAGGACATCAAAAGTAGGATGTTCTTGGTGATACACAAAACAAATAATCAGAGTCACTGCAAACTACACTGTCAAAAGCTGCCGTTTGCAGCTCTGTTAGAACCACCCACTCTTTGAATATTTCACTGTTTGAAGGATAATAATGCAGATTTCATATCTGCGCAGTACTGGGCAGCAAGAATAACTTTATTTAGGGCTTTGTGAAAGTAAATACTTCATGTGGCAAGGTGAATGTTCAGTGTGCCTTAATGGCACTATCTTTTAAGCGAAAAATAAAATCTTATCTTTAATAACAGCTTCTGGGTTCACAGTAAAACCTAAAATTAGGTCAGGTGACCTGATATGACAGCACACTTGTCCCGCAGCAAGTCTGCACAGCATCTCATCACATGAACAGTGCGGATAGGTACCCATTTGTCTCCAAGGACCCTTGCTTGCAAAACTCACTTTGGTTGGTCAAATGTAAGGATCTTGACATAGGATGACAAAAGCAGGACAAATACAGAGAACGACTCATCCAAGTAACATGTCTGTTGTTTGCACAATCTGCCAGTTATGTTTTACCCTCCATTTAAATATTTTTGAGTAGAACAGCCAACAGATGTGTTTTATCTTCTGACTGCTGAATGAAGGTTAAAAGAACAACAGGAATTTTCCAGATATTCCCGATTAGTTTAAAGGCATTAGATGTAATGGTAAAAGAGACATAATGGATTTTTCGTAAAAGGTTATCATTGTAGAAATAAATGTAGATCTTTGTTGAAATGCAAGCAGCCCCAGGCAGGATGCTGACTGATGAGAGCAAAGTGTTCAAATTTGCTGAGGTAAATGTTCATCAAGGAGGATGCCGGAGCTGACCTTTACCGTCAGTGTGTGACCTCAGATGCAGTGATAAGATAAATGACCCCCCCAACCTCAAGCAATAATACAAATAAAGTCACATGGTTGTATAAACCTGCCCTCCGCACAGAATACCTTGAAACAAACTTCGTTTATTTCAATTTCCATTTCACATGTGTCTACCTGCTGCCTCTAGTGAATCAGTATAGATGCTCAGTATGAAATTTTATGTGTTATTAATGCACAAATGTCCTCATTGAGACCATTGTTTCTGCTCTTTACCCAACGATGAAGTAACTCTGGAGCCTTCAAGTGCCTTCCTCAAGGGTATAATTGCTTCTCCAGTGGCTCAGTGGCCACCCTCAAATCACTGGTGCCTTAACTACTTGATAAAGCAGTTCCAGTGAGCAAAGGGAGCCCTGAAGTGTAACAGCTGAGCAGCTGTGCAAGTGTTTCTAATACTCCAGTGGGTTTTATACTTGGCACCACGTACCAGATCCAGTATGCAAGCTATTAAATTATTAAAGGGAAGGAGGGTGCAAGATTCTGTCAGGAAATACCCAACCTCATGCATAAAGAAAGTGGATGAATGTTGTCGGTGGCAACAGCAATGTGACCATCAGAATTCAGAAGCAAGGTCTGCTTTGCAGAGCTGCCGAGGGGGTCACAGGCAGACACGTCTCCTGCTGACAGTGGTGTCCACCTCTGCACTGGGTGGCTTGTGATCACACACTTTGACTGCCTTTGTAGCAAACTTGTTGTACTTGCTGATGATATGAAACAGCAACCCTGCTGGCATAAGCAGTTCCTGTCAATATCTAGATGGATGGAATGACATTAACATAATGGAAAGAGCCAACAGTGGTGAAAGAGCTAAAATAACTAAGGATGTGAAGGAGGTCCCAGCATGAGGGAAAAATATGGTGGACAGTTTCAATTAAAAGGGTGAAATTAGACACATGGACTCAACAACATAAAGCCTGTATTAATTTTATAAGTCAATATTAGCAATGTGGTGTTGCACAATAGGTGCGTGTGTAGAGAGAGTCTGATCTGAGTCATCCTCCTCTCCTCAGCAGATAATCAGCACAATGGAAACTCAGGTGTCCAACGGTCCGACTGGAAACAGCCTTCCCAACGGCCCAGTGATCAGCACCAACGGCTCCACAGACGACAGCAAGACCAACCTGATAGTGAACTACCTTCCACAGAACATGACCCAGGAGGAATTCAAGAGTCTGTTCGGCAGCATTGGAGAGATTGAGTCCTGCAAGCTGGTCCGGGACAAGATCACAGGTCCCGCCAAAGAGCCATTTCAAATACATAGCACACACACGCACTTACAAAAACACACGACACTTATCGCTTTAAGTGGCCAAAAACCATAGAAAATAATTCAGTGTTTGAGTTTAAAAGGACATCAAAGTTATCTGCCGTTTTCATTCTGGAGGATAAGAGGCCACTGAGAGGACAGTGTCACACAGACCTGCTGTAAATCGCTCTCCATCTAAATGAGGGCTTGTGCCGTTGCAGGTCAAAGCTTAGGTTACGGCTTTGTCAACTACGTGGACCCAAATGACGCGGACAAAGCTATCAACACCCTCAACGGACTCAAACTGCAAACCAAAACAATAAAGGTGAGAACAGCCCCATTCTTTCTGCTTCCTCCCATGAGCCGGAACAATGGCATGGCTGGTGGGACTCGTGTGCAAGAAAGAGACAGAAAGAGAAAGAAATGTCGGGGGGGGGGGGG
>UFQX01000432.1:38715-99873 GCA_900497675.1 Arapaima gigas | reverse complement strand
GTGGGGGGGGGGGGGGGGGGGGGGGGGGGAGGGGGGGCAACGTGTGACTGCAGAGTGAAAGGAAGTGTGAAGAACAGAAGGAGAGAGAGAAAGAAGTCAGAGGGCAGGAGGCTGGCAGTATAGAGACACAATTGTGATGGAAATGTAATTAAGGAAAGTTGCTGGGGGGGGCGGCTGAATGAGCCCAGGCTGAACCCCCATCTGCCTCCAATCTGGGGTAATTAGGGGATTCTTTTGTCCTGGTCTGGGATCGGAGGTCAGTACTTTCCCCCTGGGGTTTAGAGGGGAGGCAGAAATCAGATGAGGAAGATTAACCAGCTACCCCCTATTTCTGGTCAAAGCAGATCAAACACACTAGTGAAGAATGCCCTGTGACACATGGGTCATGATTGGCTGTGGTTTTGTGGTTAACGCGAAATGACCATTGTGTCTGGTTACCTCAAAATGGCTCCAGTGTCCAGTTAATTCCAAAAAGACCACATAATCTGGCTAATTTGCTAGTTGTAGCATCAAGCTAATTCAAAATGACTATAGCATTTGGTCCACTCAAAATGGCCACAGCATCCAGTTAACTGAAAAAGGACAATAGCATCTGGCTAACTTAAAAAAAAATAGCATAGTGTTAAATCAAGATGAGTGCAGGATCCAGCTCGCTATAAAGGACAACATCAAAGGGCTAATTCAAGATGGCCATAGCATCCGGCTAACTCAAAAAAATTACACAGTTTCAGTAGGCAATATGCATAGCCTCTATGAAAGCCTGAGACAACCTGTCAAATGAGAAGAAAAACCCAACACATGACCCTAGAGTTTGTGGACCCAGAGATGCAAGCACACCCAGGGATAATCCACCGCTGTGACCAAAAGACCTGCAGCACAACTCAGTCTGGCACAGCTGGGACTCGAAAGAGAATGGGCTACGTCTTAATGATTGCAAAGGACGACTTGGTGGGGGTGTGGGGGAGGTGGGACGTCAGGGAGGGGGGGGGGGTGCAGCTTTCAGAGAGCAGAATGCCCATTACAGGATTACAGGCCATATGCGCCTCAGGCACCATCTGCAGTGCGTTATAGAGAGAGGGTTAATAACAGGGTGCCTCCCCCCATACAGCACCCCAGCCGAGTCTCACCCGACCCCTTCTCCCCGCCCCAAACGCACCATTTCTGTCAAATCTTACACTCCAGACATACCACCTCTCCCCCTGTAGCAAATAAATGAATACTCCTCCGAATAAACACTTCCCCGATAAATGAAAAGTCTGATGACTGAGGCTGTCTGTGTGTGTGTGTGTCCATTTTCCATGTATTTGCAATGCTTGATTCTTTTTGCGCATCTAAGTATGTATGCATGAGTGTCATCTGCAAAGGGATATCAGAAGCACACAGTTGTTTACTTGGCAATGAGGTTTCCCTCAAGGAAGGATTTCAGGGAGAAAAACCACACCTTGTGTACCAGGCTGTACTGGAAAGAAGCACTTTCTTGTAGCCATTGCATTTGCTCGAGTAACCCGAATGTGTGTTTCGGTGCTGCCAAATGCTGCCACGGCGCAGGTGTCCTACGCTCGCCCGAGCTCCGCCTCCATCCGTGACGCCAACCTGTATGTCAGTGGCCTGCCAAAGACCATGAGCCAGAAGGACATGGAGCAGCTCTTCTCCCAGTATGGCCGCATCATCACTTCACGGATCCTTGTGGACCAGGTCACAGGTACAGTCACTCCCACACCTCTTCTCCAAGATCCACTGTACCCTATGTGTGCTGAACCCACATCAGCCCAGCCCCACTCAGAACTTCCATCTAAGCCTTAACTCTTAACTTCTTACCCCAAGATTAGGAGACAGAATAAAGGAGGTGCTTAAAAATGTAAATATTCGTAGAAATTCCACTGAGTGTACTTTTAACTCCCGCTGTCTGACTTCTTGTAAAAATCTGGCACGGCACATCCGAGGCAGGCAACTCAAATTTTGCAGATTTCCCTGGAAATGACACCTGGCAAACCTTAACTCAGTCCTCACTTGCACAAGTGCACAAACATCTCACCTTCTGTCCACCATCAGGACCTTTGAGTTCCTGCCGCAGCTAATATTGATCTGCTCTATGTCCCGGAACAGGTGTATCACGAGGAGTGGGGTTCATTCGGTTTGACAAGCGTAACGAGGCCGAGGAAGCCATCAAGGGCCTGAATGGACAGAAGCCTTTGGGCGCAGCTGAGCCAATCACTGTTAAGTTTGCCAACAACCCAAGTCAGAAGACAGGCCAAGCACTCCTCACCCAGCTATACCAGACAGCAGCCCGCCGCTACACTGGTCCACTGCACCACCAGACCCAGCGCTTCAGGTAGCGTTTGCACTAGTCTTTCTGCACCCTGCTGCACTCTCCAAACTGCTCTCTTTAGTCTTCCAGCCACTCATTTAGCCTCCAGACAGCTTGCTTCAATCTCTCAGCTCAGCTCTCAGCTATAATGTCCCAACTGGCCGCCTTAGTGCTCCAACACCCGCCTTAGTCTCCCAAATGACTGCTTTAGCACTCCAAAGGACCACTGTAATCTTCCAATCTCAAACCTTAGTCCTTCAGCACCCCATCTTACACTCCCCAGTGCCCATCTTAGTCACCAACACCCTGCCCTAGAATCCCAAATGCTTGCTTTCTTCCTCCAGCAGCTTGGCAGCCCCCCATTGCTCAGCTCAGTCCCTCCAACACCCTGCCTTAACTTCTCAGCCTCCCACTATAATCTCCCAACCACCAGCTTTAGTCTCCCAACGTCCTGATTGAGTCTCCTAATTACCCCCATTAATCTCCCAATATCCTGCTTTAGTCTCCTGACACCCTACTTTAGCCACCCAGTTGCCTGCTTTGCTCTAACAAACACCCAAAGTCCCTACTTCCTCAACACATTCCTTGGTCTCCACATCTTCCTCTCAGTCTCATTAGGAAAAATCTGAACTGATCAAGCAGTCCAAGAAACTGTTTCATGACGGATCCATCAAAATCAATACACACACGGACAAACGAAGATACACACAAAAAACACAGACACACTGTGCATCGTCTTCCTTCCTCCGCAAAGAGTAGCATCCCCTGGAGGTTGACAGATGGAAGAGGTGCATGTGAAGTGAGACCCGTGTGTCCAGCCTTCCCGATCTCTTCACTAACGTGTGCACCCCTCCCCTTGACTCTCCCTCTTACGTTGCAGACTCGACAATTTACTTAACGCCAGCTACGGAGTGAAGAGGTAAAGTCTAAAAGGTGTACATCCAAAAGCATCCATGCCAAACCACAAACAAAGCGGCTGGAATTCCACCTGCTGGCATCGTGTGAGGGTACAAATTCATGTGACCGGACATGTAAAAAGGGCAGCAGGAAGCATAGCACTGAAGGACATGAACGTAGAGCTTGGAAGCTGGTTCAAGACCTAAAATGGGCTATGCTGTAGAACCTGCTAGGTTGGGGTACTTCTCCAGAACTGCTCTGTTAAAATGCCCAGTAAACGGGTAGAACTGAAGGTCACTTTGAATGCCTCAGTTAAGCGACTTAACAATAAAAACAATAGGCCGCACACTGACCCATCACTCTCAGGCTAAAGGCTAACAGCAATGTAGCAGTAGCACCAAGATGCTGGTCACAGCAGGAAATTCTAGCACGGCTTTGTTGGACTTTCTGTTCCTTTGGTTCCTTACTTGCACTAACTTTTATTTGAAACAACGTTGGACTAACGTTTGATTTCTGTTGTTTTGGTTTCCCTTTTTTCCACCAGCATGGACATACCAGATTGAGTTTTGCGTCTGCTCTATCCGCTACAGTTTTCTCATTAATTTCTACCTCGTTTTTTCCTTTGGTTTCCCTCTCTAGGTTTCTGTGTTTTGTTGGATTTTTGTGTTATCAACAGAAGCTTTGGACCACAGTGGAATATTTAAAAAAAAAAAAAAAAACTGTCTGTCTTTTGTGAAGAATAGCGTCTTTTTTTCTGTGTGCAAGTAGTTGAGATTCTCTGTGTTGTCTCTTCACTTTGCCAACGGCGCTGATGAAACAGTACAAATGCAGGAGGAATAATGATTGATAATGAATTCAGGATGAACACACCACTGATTCTCAACTGCACACACCTGCATTTAAACTGACGGATCTACCCCCCCCCCCCCACACACACACACAACAAGCAAGTGCAACCCTGCACCACTGCTCATAAATCAACATTTACGGAGACTGTCCAGCATCCACACACACACACACCACACTATAGGCCTTGCTCTCCACTCTCTTGAGGACTTCAAAGTGACACCCATGGTAGCTCTGTCTCTCTCCTTCCCAGATTTTCTCCCATCACCATTGACAGCATGACCAGCCTGGCTGGGGTCAACCTCACAGGCCCCACTGGGGCTGGCTGGTGCATCTTTGTGTACAACCTGTCCCCCGAGGCCGACGAGAGCGTCCTGTGGCAGCTGTTTGGCCCCTTCGGTGCAGTCACCAATGTCAAGGTCATCCGCGACTTCACCACCAACAAGTGCAAAGGCTTTGGCTTTGTCACCATGACCAACTACGACGAGGCAGCCATGGCCATCGCCAGCCTCAACGGCTACCGGCTGGGCGACCGCGTGCTACAGGTCTCCTTCAAGACGAACAAGCAGCACAAGGCCTGAGAGGGAAAGGGTGCGTCTCGCCCTCGTCTCGCCTTGCCACCACAGCTGCTCTGACCTGCAGAGGGAGCTGCTGAGCTTCTGGAACATTCACTTAAACCATGGGCCGAGAGTGAGTTTCTTTCTCTCTTTCTCACACACATAGACACACAATGTACATACATATATACAAATACACACATTTAGACATCAGACAGACAGACAAACAGACACACACACACACACACACACACACGCAGGTGATATTTTATGTTTTTCCTTTCACTCAGACACGCCAGTCCTCCTCCGCTGTTGCCTGTATTGAATTATGGGCACACGTCCTGGCCGCCAGGCAGGCGATCGGTCCCTGTGGCTCCGATTCAACACAGGCAAAGGAACTGGAACCACAGAACGAATGAATAGACAAAAATCAAGCATGAACTATTAAAAGTGCAGTTTACTCCCCCCAGCTGAACCCCCAGTCCCCCCCAACACCCCTCCAGTGCTCTGCTGGGGAATGATGGAAAAGAACAAAAAAAACATAAGGATCACTTTTTTTACGTGTGGGCATTTCAATCAATGATTTTTTAGACTAAAAAAAAAAGTTAAAAAAACAGTGTTTGCTTATATATATTATAAATATATAAATATTTATTCAATATTTAAGGTCATTATAATAGCCAAGTATGTAAGCAGTTTTTTAGAGAGAACTTTGTCTACGATTTCTGAGCTCTTTCATCTAGGTGCAAACCTGACTGTACTCAAAGCCCTCTCCACACCACTTAGGGTTACACACACACTCGCAGACACACATGCACCACACGACTGTACCGCAGCACCCACCCGTGCCACTGTGTGCCACAGCGAAAAGCACCATGGGAAAAGCATAAGGCATCGCTCCCTCTCCCTCACCGACACACACACACACACACACACACACACACACACAAGAGACTGGGAAGAACAACCAACAGAGATTTCTCACAAAGGAAAGGATGCCATGTTCTGGAAGCCCAGTACAAGCAACACACACACACACACACACACACTTAATGTCAAAATATCCTCTATTGAGGATGCAACCAAGAAAATATAAATTGACGTGCAAGAGAACCTCTCTGTATTTTACACCTTGTTTTTTATAAATAGCGACTAGAATAGGTTCTACCTGAAGCAGCTGTTGGCTGACTTCCGACATGGTGACAGTGTTTCCATGGTTACAGTGTTTGCATCAATATCTCTGGCAGGTGTGTGTTGAGTGCGGTACATGTCCAGTTCACAATAACACACTAGCTACAGGAAAACAGCAAAAAATGGATTTGTGCAACGTTTTTGTACTTCTGCGCTGATCTTGACCCAAGTAGCAATATGATGTCATCATGAGAGACCGAGGGGGTCATCAGCAATTCAAAAGCCACACCTCCCAAAGCCCTGCCCATCACCACTACCCCCCCCCCCCCCCCCCCCCCCCCCCCCCCCCCCCCCCNCCCCCCACCCCCCCCCCCCCCCCCCCCCCCCCCCCCCCCCAGTCGCATAACAGTGTCCATTCTCCACGCTTCTGCCGACTCTGCTGGAACATCTCTGCATGGCTTCAGACACGTTTCCGGTAGCTGCAGGATTGGACGTTTTGTACTGTTGCAAAGACGCGGTTCGGCTGCGTAAAAAGCCACAATTTACACCACACCGCCGATCGCTCGGCATTTGCAATGCAACACTTGAGGCTGCAGCGACCTCATGACTCCGTACGGTTAGCTCGATGAAGACGTATCTCCAAAGACCAGGCCAAACCGGTGCCAAACACGACCTTCACAGCTGGTCAGACCACAACCACATCCTCTGCCGCTCGTAATCTCATCCTGGCCATTGGACATCACAGCCCAGTTTATACCCTGTCTGAACCTTTTTCCTCCTAGACCTTCTAAGCATGACAAATGCTGAATTACAGAATCCTTACATGATAGGATATGGCAACGTATGAAATTATAGTCAAATTTCATACACTGTTAACACTGTCTGCCAAAATCCGGACTCATTCTAGCAAAACAAATACGAGAATTTCTACAGAAATTATATCTTCCATGTTTAGGGTGGGAAGGACTTTGGCAGAAAAGAACACAAAGGGAAAAATTGCTTAACAAAAGGTTAACTGTGTTAAAAATGACTTTTCTAAATAAAGCTTACTTAGCCAAAGAGGACAGTTAGTCTCTTTGAGGTGAGAGGATTCAGAAGGATACAAATCTATTTTTATACATAAAAAAGGGAAAAAAAAGACCTTGTTCAGAATTTGTACTGATTCATGAACTTAAAATATTTTGACAGACAATATAGTTTAACTTTCATATTTTTCAGTTAAAGGGACTCTGTCGGGGAGGGAGGGGAGGGGGGTGGATGAGGGGGCGAATGTAACGTTGTGTCTTGCGCAAAATCCTCGATTGTTAATTACACAGTTTCAACGTGCAGATCATGGCCCATGTGCATAAAGATTATGGAATGTCCCTCCACAAGCTGGAACATGAGTTGGTTTAGGACAAGAGCTGTACGGATGCTGTTGTTGTTCCATTGCCAATTCCCAATTTAAACAGAAAAAGAAACGCTGGTGATCAGACAGACACAGTGATGGGAGAAGCGTGGCAAACCCGGATCCCCTTTCGAGGAACATCCAGGTGCTCCTGAAGCCATAAAACCTCCTCAAGTACCTTTCAGAGGCACGTCCACATCTTCAGCTCTTACTTCCTCCTTTTTCCACTTAAGTGCATTTTGCAGAAGTGACTGAGATCTTTATGCATGTCGCTCCATGAGTTTTCAACAGAACCAGACATCCGTCCGTTTGATTCTTGGTTTGATTCACTGTTGTGTTTTAATGTGTTTTCCCAGAATTCTCCACCGAGCAACGGGCTTACAGACACAGAGCAGGCCTCACAAACACATCGCCAGGGTAACATGAGCAAAGTGTAGATGGGATTTCTGAACAACTGTGGCAATTACGCATCAAACAAACAGGCAGGCCAACACACACACAGACACACACACTGAAAAGGTCAGCAAGCGGCTGCCTAGTGCATCTTTACCCGCATTCTGACACTTCATGTTCACTCACATAAAAAAATGGCACACACACAGATGCTAAGGACAGTACACACACACACACACACACACACACACACACACGTACTGCACCGCTTGAGCTCCAGTTATAATCATTTCAAAAGGAAAAAAAAACAAAAAACTTTCTTATGGAACAGCAAGTGCAATGTGCTTTGTTTTTATATTGACTGAGAACATAATATATATATTTTTTAAAAAAGAAATTAAATGTCACACTGAAATCGTTTGCAAAAAAAGTGAAAGGATCAAATGTAAAATAAAAAAAACAAACTTGTTCATGTCAGCTCAGAAAAAAAAATCCAAACAAGCACTAAAAGCTCTGATCTCTGGAACTGTACATGATGCCTTCATTCGCCCCCAAGGACGACACTCTGACTTGCCGTAACTAAGACGTAAATTTGGTGCGTGTAAACGCAAAAGAGCAAAGACAAAATCCAACAGCAAGAGTCCTACTTCGGAAAATTAGGTTTCCACCCATATCAATTACCAGACGACAACTCTTTTTCCTTTGATTTATTTGGTTCGTTTTACATATTCGGATTCACACGTTGATCAAGCGTTTTCGTGTCATTGAAATAACATAGAGGACACACATGGGTTGAAGACTCAACTCGCTTCTTATTGGGAACGGATTATCAATGATTTTTGTCTCTTTATTTAAAGATAATTAGTTGCAGTTCTTAGTGTTTGCAGATTTTAGAGTTTAGACTTTTTATTTCAATCAAAATGTGTTCGATTGTGTTCGTAAAAGTCTGTGGTAGCTTTTGTTGCAACAAAAAAAAAAGAATTAAACGTGAAAATACAAGATAGCGCCAACAAACTTGTATTATTTCGGCGACTTTAAACTTGTAGATTTAACTTATTGTTAACTTAAAACTATTTATTACTATTATTGCCTCGTATCAAAGTATGTTTTGTGTATATTTATGCTTTATTTCATTATATTTGCTAGTTTAAATGAGTTTTCAATTTTGCTGAAATGTGGCTATTCCTTTTTTTATGAAATGGAATGAAAAAATAAAACATTCTGAATTATAACTGCAAAAAGTTCTCCATAGGCAGGGTGCACTGAAGAAAAATAAACTGTGTAGACAAAAAAATGGCGTGCTTGATGTTAAGTTTACTGCCTGTGTTATGTTTGTCTTGTTAAACAAATACCTTTGATTTCCTCATCTTTCATGTTGTATCGGGTATTGATTCTGTAGTCTTTGCTTTTTGCCACCACTCTGGGAACCCTGAGGGGGGCGTGTGGGTGGGGCCTCCCAGCTGCCACCACCCCATCCCCACCCCACTGCTGGGGAGACATGCGTTACTAAGGCAAACAACGGCCCGGGAGCAAGGAGCCTCCCGAGATAGACTGGAGAAAGAAACTAAAAGCATAAATGGTGGCCGAGTTGCATTGTAGGTCCCCAGAAGGGGTCAGTGGTTGGTCTTTCTCACAGCCATTTGCTTTCTATTTATTTGGGGAAAGAGAGTGAGTTCTTTTGCAATTTCCTCTTATTTATTTATAAATAGTTTTTTGGGGATAGTAAAACAAAACAGGATTTTAAAAACTACCAATCCAGATGGAGTAAGTGTCAGAAGAACAAAAAAATTCTAAGAATCAAACTTTGAAAAATGATCAAAAGAGTGAAACTGTAAATTTGGGAAGATAAACGACCTTTTGGTTTAGCTTAGGTTTATCTCTTACTGGATATCAGCTGAGGACGCTTGAAGACTTTTTCATGGAATTGTTTAATTATTTGTACTTTTCATGCGAAAAAAATCAAATAAAAGTTACAAATCTTACTGGTCCAACAGGCTTTGGCTTTTCTGTGCTGCTGAGTTTTCTTTTCATCGTGACTTCAGGCGATGCAGTAAAACTGACACCACTGTGCAAACAGATTATTTGTGCTGAGCTCAGCGGAGAAGATATCAGGTTAACCGGGGAGTAAATGCAAATGGGATGGGAGCAGAGAGTAAATGGCGGCGGCAGGAAGACGCCCTCAGTGAACAACACATAGCAGCACGACGTCCCGAGACGCAGTAACACAGTGACACACAGACAGGCCACATGTCTCCAACACAGACAAGGGAACCGCACTTTATTCAGAGAAACACAAGTTTACACAACACAACACAGCAGCTCACACCGGGGGAGAGGACTAGAAGGAGGGTGGTTGTCATTCACCACGACATGTAAAGTGTGTCCTCTTGATGAAGTGGGGTGAGCAGCTCCTCAGTGCTGGAAGGCCAGGGGTAGGGGGTGGGGCGGAGTCTGGACCCTGTACAGTACAGGACTCTGGGGGCAACAAACACTGGACTGAGACCTTCTTCAGAAAAACACTTTTTGTATTGTACCAGGTTACATTTTATGATGTACAATTGAGAGTTTAGCTTATGTGCAGAACAAAGTGTGTGTGTGTGTGTGTGTGTTGTACACTCACCTCAGCAGCAGCTCTAGAACTCGTCGTGCACCTGAGGCTCGACGTTAGGTGGCTCTGAACATGCTGCTGGCGTGATGAACTCCATGAGGTACTCGCAGCGGCTCGGTTCCGAAGTAGAGACCACGGTGGTCTCCTTCCCACAAGTGAGTTTCACCTGAGACACGACACATGGTAACACTGATTGCCACACCGCTCCTCCCCCTTTCTACATTCTCATGCACTCACAAACGTCACGTCCCAGGGTAGCGCTGCACTGACTGAACGCAGACAGGAAGTAGGAGCAGGACACAGACGTCCCCTACTGTCCCCCACCGTGCACAGGCATCCAGATTCAGGTTCAGAAGTGTTACACCGCAAGGTCTGAGTGGGACCTCCAGGGTAAACTACCTACTCCTTAACTGACTTGAAGATTACATGAGGTACGATGGTCTTCCCTGCTCTGTGGTATCCACTCCTCTTCACTCCACCATCACTTAGAACCTTCTAGATAAGTGGGTGACGGCACGGAGACTCACCGTGGTGGATCTGTTTGGGCCCTGCCAGCATCCCATGCCATGTTCATACTTCATCACCGAATACTTATTGTCCTCTGGTCCTGACCAAGAGCCCCAGGACCTGCAGAAGGAGGGGGGAGGAGAATGAAATTGACAACCAGCTACAGTGGCGGCACTGTCCACCCAGGAGGCTGTGGATTAAGGTCTGTCACCCCAGATTGGTCTCCGATCCCCCATACTTGGGCTTCTGGGACACGCGGTTGAACGGACACAACCTGTAGATGTACCTGCAGAACAACATGTGAAAGAACCTTCAAAACCTGCCAGCTTCAACCAAAAAAAACACACATGCCAGCAGGGGGTACATACTCATTGGTGGTGAGCTCATAGCACTGGCTGTACAGGTACGCAAACTCGGAACTGGGACCAAAGTCAAAGGAGATCTCCTTCTCCAGACCCCTGAGGCACAGAGAGTAGACGCTGCGTTACACACACACCTCACTGCGAACACACACATCACTGGAAGGGAAAAGGTTGATTGGGTCCAACAGAAGTTGCAGCTGTATAGAAGTAAAGACTCACTTGATCTGATCGTCCACTTCCCGAAGGGACCTCTCTGCCACCTCAAACTCATCTCTAGCTTTCTGGGCAGCTGAATACACAGATATACACACACAGGTTAATCTGGAGACACTCCTTGATGCAGACACAAACGCACATGCACAGCTGTGCTACAGACCCTCACCGTCAATCAAAGCCTGTGTCTCCGCATCGTATGGCGGCATGGCCTCCTCGTCACCGTCGTTGTGCTCTGAGGGGGGTGTTGCAGACGGCACCTGGGAGATGAACACAGTTCTCCTGTCAGCATCTCCTTCGACGCAGAGCTGCAGGCCACGTCCCAGTGAAGGACACACAGCAGCTACAGCAACCAGAAGGCAGTTTGTTCAAGTGCGGCCACGTTTGGCCTGTAGAGCGGAAATCACCTTGTCTTCATCGTCATCGCGATCATTGTCATCCTCCTCCTCCTCCTCCTCTTCTCCAGTGTCGTCAAGGTCTTCGTCGGGGTAGGCGTTGTCCCCCTCTTTGTCTGAGTCCCTCTCCAAGTCTTTGTCTGCTGTGGAGTCCTGCTGCTTGTCGCGGGAGCCGTCGTGTGGCGGGGGGGTGGGCGGCTCCAACTGTAGACGTCACGCACACAGTGAGTACGCGCACGTGCTTACACACACACACAACACCGACCGCAAAACGGCACATATGCAGGCTCCTGACCTCTGATACGTATTTTTCTTTGATGTTGCTCCACATGTTCATAAATCCAGCGGAGTCCACTTTATCAGCTCCTCCCAGCAGCCCCTGTGGCAAAAGCACACAGGAATATGAACCAGGAGACAAAGGCCCATCTCACACCATCTCAGCAGCTCCAGGTCCAAAGCAGCCCAGAAATAGCATAGGGTACAACAGCACTGGGAGCTTCACGGAGAAGAGGACGTGAAAGAACAACATATACCTGGGCCTCGATGTCAGTCAGAGCACCATCCCCATCTGGGTCCAGCTCCTGATGGGTCTGCAGCTCCGCCACATCCACACTGAGAGAGACACGACCCACAAGTCAGAGACACACCCCAGACAGACATGTCAAACACAGAATGAACTGCTCGCAAAACAGAAGGAAAGACATTCAAACTCACAAGCCGTCCATATTGTCATCCAGCTCAAGAAACACCTCGGCCATCTTGGCCTTCTCTTTCTCCAGACGGAGAGCTGCCTTGTGCTCTTCGACACCATGTTCCAAGAGAAGCAATCAATTCACATTGAATGGCACAGCTAAGAAGAAAACCCTCCGTTTCCCATCATTTCCCCCACTTGGCTTACCCTCCCAGGCCTTTAAGTGGCGCTCCTTGGCCTCCTTCTCCGGCTGCTCCGCCGTTTCCTTCACGGTGCGAAGCGCCTCCACCTTTTCCTCATGTCCCTTCCTACTGTTCTGAAGCTCTGACAGTTGGCCCTGCAGGAATGGTGGGAGGGATAGGGTGTCACAAAGAAGGGGTCAAACCACCACATGCAGTGACTGACAAGAGCTCCCGAAGGTGGGCTGCCCTCCCTGCCTTACCTGCTTCTCCTGCTGCCCTTTCTTGGCCTCCTCGATCAGCTGCTGCTTCAGCAGAAAGCCCTCCTTGGTGATCTCTGCCAACTTCTGCAGAGCCTCCCTTTCTTTGCGGCCCAGTTCCCTGTGGGACCAGACCTGGCCATCAGCTTCCCAACATCCCTCAGCTGCCAGTCGGCTGCCTCGATGGGACTCACCTGCAAGTGTTCTGGCAGGAAGCACCACTGTTGTACTCATCGGTGGTGTCGCAGCAGTCTGGAAAGAACAACACATGTCGTCTCCACAGATCCCGAGTCAGTCCAGAAATGCCTGACACCGTGGTGGACAGAAGTGCTGCTTACCGCAGATGCCGTCGTTGATGCGGGAGGAGGGGATGAAGGTGGGCCGGTAGCCAGCGTTGGTGCAGTGGAAACTGCCGTTGGGGCACGCCGCAGTCCCTGACAACACACGGCCATCCATTTAAGTGACAAGAACCTCGGGAGGAAGCCAAACTCAAGAACAGAGCATGGAGAAGATTTAAAAGGTTGCTGACATTTACCCTGTTAACAGGTAAAAGGACAAAACCTTACATCCTGTAAAGTGTGCTGTGTGAATACAGAAATCCTCCGACTTAGGAGAACATAGTCCTGGAACTTGACTTATAAGGTGAAATCTGCTAAGTTGGAGATGTAACCCAATAAAGGGTATTAGGCGATTTCACTCGGACGCACAAAACCTCCCAAGTCAAACACTCATGTTTTGAGGGATGTCTGTAGTTGCATTTTGAAGAACTAACCAAAAATCACTGTGATGAGTGAAGCCTCAAGGTAAATATTAATACAAATATCCCTCACTATCTGTAACATCTCCACTGTCTACCTGAAAATTCACTTTTATTTTTCGACCTGAAATTCACTGTCCAAATCAAAAACCTGTTCTTCTGAATCTGCATTTGAAAAAATGTCAACATGCTATAAGTAGCACATGAGTCCAGGTAAGAAGATGTCATGTTAGCAATGATTAGTATTCGGAAGGTATTGCTTAAAGAGACCGGGGAATTATGGGAAGCGAATGTAATCCCAGAGAAGGGCCTGTTGGCCATTATGTGTTACTTAATTGAACAAGTGGGAGGCAACAGAGCAATTAGTGGCAAAAGTCACACAGATGGTTTCCTGATATATATTTGCATTTGACGGAAAGCGGACAGTTATAAAGTTGTTCATAATAAACAGTTTATTACTGATCTTTCCTTAACATAAACCTCCATTGTACAGAAGTTCACTATCAGACATATTTTCAGGAAGGGATTAGAATTGGGTCACAAGGGAGGGCTGCACACCTCAACCAACACTCCACATTTCCACACCGAGCTCAGAGTTCCAAACCTGGTTCGTCCGAGCCGTCCTTGCAGTCACAGTAGTCGTCGTTGACGCGGTCAAATGGGATGGTGCGCGACCCATCCAGGCAGGTGAATGGCTTTGTCTCATCGTAGAACTGTCGCTCTTGGTCAGCACAAGAAAGAAGAGCAGCAACACGCTCATTTTCGACACCTGATCCAGTCCTATAACCTTAACCACTGATGTTCTCTGTAAATCACATAACTGCTCATTGTGTTTACTGCATGTTACACACCTCGTCCGCATTCAGTATTAGGTCAAGTCCTTAATAAAGCAAGACCACTCACTTGTCAGTGGGACCCCGCGAGGTCGCTGGACCTCCACTGTCCACCCCAGGCTCACGGCCAAGGTCAGGAGCAGCAGGATCTCCAATGGGTGCATGTTGTGTTGCATCACAGTCTGCAGTAAAGACATGTTTAGTTTGGCTCAGCTGTACTGTACTGTGATGCTGGAGAAAACTTTTAAGGACACAAAGGACGCACGGGTGAGCAAACAGATGGTTGTTGGATCAAATCTGGTATAAATTATGAAAGTGAGGTTATCAGACAAGTATTTAGCGATTAAAGTTGTGTTTCTTACAGGTACTTCACCCAGAACTGACACAGTAAGAACATCGAACAGTACAAGAGGGAAAGACTGTAAAAGATCATGTCAAAAATAATAATATTAATAATAAATGCATAGTGTATTAAAACATATTTCTATATTGATTATTGCAATAATAACATTGCCATTTATGTCAATAATATCAAATTTATATGGCTGTATAATGGTGCTGACAAGTGAAGTTATGAACAATCTAATGAAAACATTATATTCTTTAGGTAGAATAAACACACTGTCTTTAAACAGTCTTTCACTTTTTAATGGTTTGTTGGTTAATCATACGCCAACTTCGGGACAATGAACACCAAAACCTACAGACAACGAGCTTCCTTCTGTAAAATGTCCATATTTATAGTTAGTTTTTCCAGCATTTGTCTTCATTTGAGTCGAACAGCGACAATTTTCAATCGTATTTCGATATTTAAAAATGATCAAGAGTCTTTTTTGTTCTGAGGCGGATATTCGCCTCACGTTGCAGTTAGCCTTCTTCGAGGTGTTTTAGGACAGTGAGCTTGGTTACTTCATGTACGTATAAACATCCCGATGACTTGCACAGCGTTCACCAACAACATCGCTAGATTATTTTTATTTCAATGACATAAAAATAAAAATTGAATACAACCTTTTTACCCTCGGTGGAAGCAAGTCCACGGCAGCCGCTCAGTGTGTTCTCATCTGATTGGCAGAAACTGCGGAAATAGACGCAGCAGGAAAAGGAACGTGCGCTTCGGGACTTGTAGTTTATTTGAGACCGTGCGCTTCGAAATGTGTAGTTTTTTCCCCTCGTTCTTCACAGTCCTAAATCTGCGTGTCACGTTTTGGTTCCTTTGCACATATGTGTGGTTTTTTCCCCCCATAAATTTTGTTTCCGACATATATGTGCACCTGGAGCCTCAGTCAGGACGGCAAGGTTTTTACTGTAGCCACTCGTCCGACCTGCAGAAGTCTGGCAGTCATTTAGCTGAATTGAATAATTATTGTTGGTGTTATGATGACATGGTAATCAGTGATGAATAAAAATCTGGATAAAATGTGAATAAAACTGCCAGAGAACATCCCTCTGCACATAAATAACCGGTTCTTTTTCCATCCTTTTGGTGAACAGGAAAAAAAAAAAATCATAGGCAGGTTTTTCCACAAGGGGGAGCAGTAGAGATGGACGACGTCCACCTTGCAATGTGAACTGATCCCACAAAGGCAGCAATCAAACACCCTGGACCACAATTGTTGCATAAATGTCTTCATGCCATTTATTTTGTTGTTTTATTACAAAAATCATACTTTATTTGTAGTTTTAACACACTTTACAGTACCGTACAGTGAAATCAAAGAAAAAATATACAGATATATCATTATTTTATATAGGTGTTAGCTTATTAGATGCATTTTATTCACAAAGTGACGCCCCTGTTCTCTCAAAGGAAAAAGAAAAATATTGTCATAAAAATAGTATAATAAAATAACAGGAACACATTTTACACATTAAAGCAATAGAATTTACAGATATTACAATCATCTTTAGGCTTTTTTGTACATATATATTTTTTTAACCTGTGAACAAGTAACACATGAGCTAAAGCCCAAATTTGACAAGTAGACCAGAGTTCATGGAGGAGGGTGAATATTAACTTCCTTCATGAAAAGGGGAAATAAATACCACGGCTGACACACGGTCCCCTGAGAGCAAGGGCAAGAGGCTGGGGGCCGTGTCCAACACACCTGTGCCCTCATACCTGGTCAGGGCTCTTACCTTTATAGGCCCAGAGTTCCCTTCGTCTGTTTGCCAGGCGACTGCAGTTGTGTCCACACAGAACACGGGGATGGCATCGGGAGGACAGATGTTCCTTCTGTCCCCTCCCCGCTCACTCCCACACCTACCTTATCCGTCCTCCACCATTCTGCCCATTTGTACAAGCCCCATTCACACACCTACCTTCCCTGCCCTCTTCCTCCACCCCTACATAGACTCCACCCCCAACAGTACACAGAGTCTGCCTTGGGCCCCACGTACACCCCTCGCCCCATTAACCCCACCCTCCACCCCCTGCCTGCAGAGGATAAAGTGCTGATACAAGAAAGAGTTTTACTATTATAATCTGTTTTTTTATATTTTTGGTTTTTTTATAAATTAAAAATACTCTTTTAAAGGTCGAGACCAAAGGGGACGAGAAAGAGAGAAAGAGGCTCCAGATGTCAATTATTAATCTCCATCTCATCACCAGACTGAAGGAAAAAGACCAAAGTTTATAGTGATAGCGCTCGACTTAAGTTATAGAGTAATTCATTTACAATCTATTACAATATGTACAAACAAGCAGTAATAAGGATACTATTCATATATCAACCATAATAATCGAGTAACTTCCATACCATTAAACAGAATTCAATACAAAAATAAAAAATGTACACAAAACTGTTCAAGGAAAAGAAGTGTGGCATTTAACGTATTCTCTTTTTGTCATTTAAAAAGAACACCAGCGATTGATTAATTAATTAATTAATTAATTAATTAATTAACCAATTAATTAATTAATAATTCATTTGTAAGAAACAATTGCTACAGTATCGTGTTAAAATGGCAATTCGTATATCTGTTTGTTTTTAGAGCTCACAACACAAACGGAAGAAGTCACAGAAGCATGGAGAGACATTCCCAAAGGAGGACGGGTAGGCACACGCACCACACGGGCAAGCACACACACACGAACACACACACACACACGCACACACGCATGCGCGGCTGCTCACCACTCCGCCGGCCAAAGGCCCACCTGTGACACGTGCCACCAGCAGGCTGAAAATAGACACGTTGGGGGTGACATTTCTTAAACACACCAAACAAACACACACAGTTTGACCCCGCAACACACTGACGTGGAAGAAGATGCAGCAGAGATCAAGCAGCAAATTTCCAGTGCTGAAGACCTATGGATCACTTTCAAAAGGAAGTGGCCCAGATTTTCCTTGGGCTGTGGGGGGCAACTGACATTTCAGTGTCATCACAGGCCACACATCCTGCAGCCCCCCCCCCACCTCCGACACCTACAACACCAGTGTGACGCTCAGGTGTGTCACACTCAGGACAAGAGGGCACCACACACACTGCACACTGTACGCTAAGGTGGAAAACAAGTTGCTATAATATCAATGCAGAGTGGAATTCACACAGCAGTCGTATTACTTTTACTATTACACACTGTGTGTGTGTGTGTGTGTGTGTGTGTGTGTGTGTGTGTGTGTGTGTGTGTATGGCATTTCCAGCAATGATGTATATGCTGTTGGTTGTGATTGCCGGTGACAAATCACGAGTGCCATGTCTGGCCCAGCCTTGTCAACAAGGGATGCTTCTTCCTCGTGCGTGGTCCCACTCAGACGTAACTTTCAGCCAAAAAAAGAGAAAATAAAATTTTGCACAGAAAGCAGACATGACACAATGATGACAACAACACCTCATCCCCCTGAGCACAACCCCCACAGTGGGGTCAGAGGTGAAAAAGGGTGGGGTCAGAAAGGCACGTGGCCGTCTGCTGGCCCTCCAGTTTTCCTCTCCTGTCCTACTCCTCCTCAGCTCAGTGCTGTGCTAGTCTCCCTCTCCTTCCCATAAAAAATATATGGAAAATACACCATTCAATACTGAACTGCTGATTGGCTTCAGGAAAAAAATATGCAAATGAATATTAATCAATACTCATTAGTGCTAATTAATAATAATTAATATATTGTATAAAGATGGCTTTATCCCAATGCGTGGTTCCAACTTCTATCCCAATCTCAAAAACACATACCGGCTCACATGCGTGCACACACACACACACACACACACACACACACTCACACTCAACCACATAAATACAGAACTACACAACACTGATCACACACCAATACATACAGTGTGCACACACAAACACACATTTCTAAACTTGGGGGAATGCGTGTGTGCGTGTGATCAATATTGCCTGACAGTGGGTGTGTGTGTGTACTGCGTGTGTGTGTGTCCGTTGTTTCCAGTGCATTAGAATGTCTTCAATGACCCTTAAGAACAAGGTCGCCTGACACCTTCATTTTCGGCTCTTCCTCGTAACGCCTGCAGGAGGCGCTCAAGACCCCTTCCAAGTCTACAGTTTCAGTGTAAAAAAACATTTGTTATCAATATTATTTCTACAGTTTCTGTGTAAATAACATTTCTGTTATTAATATTATTTCTACAGTTTCTGTGTAAATAACATTTCAATACTATTATATCGTATTAACAATATTATTGTTGTTCCCTTTTTGAAAAAAAATAGTGTCTATTTTCTGTTTTGTGTTTGTTATTGTTTTTTTTTCCATTCCCCAAAATGGCGGGGTCTCAGACCAAGGTAAGGGGTGACTGCCTGGCTCCCCCAGTCCTCGGAAGCAGGATTCGTGGGTAGGGGTGGGGGGTGGTCCTCATGAGTCATTGGCAGGAGAGGAAGACACCTCCTCTTCCTCGGGACTGCCGTCGGAATGCGCGTTCTCCACTGCTGTCCCCGTAGGCTCAGTCTGGGGTGGTCGGCCAGTCTCATCCTCTCCCTCCTCCTCCATGACCTCCTCCATGACCTCCTCCTCCTCCCCCAGGTGGTTCTGGTCTGGCTCGTCCAGAGTCAGCTGGAACTGAAACTTGTCCAGGCAGGACTCAAGCTGTGGGTCACTCCTGTCTGGTGGTGGCGATGGGCTCTGGGGGATGGTGCTCTGGTACCAGTCCCGGTTGTCCTCCAGCGTATCCAAGATCTCCTGGGCGTCAGGATGCACCAGGTCGCCCCATGTCTCCCACAGAGGATGCACAATGTAGTCGATGAAACCAACCTGTGGCAGCAACACGGGAATAAACACACAGAACACGCTGATGTGGAAGTGTGAAAGTGTGTGTTTCTGAGAGCACAAATATCTCTAGGTGCTGTGAACCAACTGCAAGTGTGACTGTGTAAGTGTGAAGATTAGAGTGTGTACCTGGCTCTTCTCCACAGAAGCGGTGTGTTTGTCACACATGGGACTGATCTCCATCCCCCGCTCGCGCTCCTTGTCCCCTTGGCGGAAGAACTCCTCCATGATACGCTCGGTCCACTGGCGGTACACAGCCAGCGGCTTGGTGGGGTTGCTGAGATCCGCACAGTGCACCATGTTCCTCAGCACCTGAAGAACACACACACACACACACACACACACACACACACACACTGAGGGGTCAGTTATTTATGTAACATACCAGCATACGGTCAGAGTAAATGACCATGCTCACTTGTAGGCTGTACAAAGTGTGACTGGTCAGTACAGTGCTTCACCTGTATGCGGTCAGTGTAGTGGTCCAGCATCAGCACTCCTGAACTTGTCACCTTCTTGGTTTCCACCATGGTCTTCAGATCAGCCAGCAGACTCATATGTTTTGACATATCTGTGGCCAATACCTGTGGACAGAACACACGGGAGGGGGCAGACAAGACGGTGAAAAGATAAAAGATTAACAAGTACATCATTTCACAAAATAATCCTCTGTCACTTCATTCACCAAGCCATCCATCCATCTTCAGCGATGAACTGGAACCAAACCCATGCATAACTTCCAAAATATAAATGTTTTCTGTGATCAGTTGACCTTAAATATATTGCAGAAGCTGAAGAGATTGTTTTGGAAAACGTTCCCCAAGCCCTGCCCCTCTGTTCCCGATGAAGGGTTTACACAGCGAACAGGGCCCTCACCATGTCGATGACCATCTTGCGCAAGGTCTGCCGCTGCCTCTTGGTAAGGTTCTGGAAGATGTCACAGTTGTCCTCGTGAAGCAGCTTGAAGCCCACAGCGAGGTGGTGGTTCTCGAGGACTGACTCATCGTTGTACATGAGCGCCAGCTCGGAGTCTGAGAGGGAGGACAGGAGCAGAGGGGGAGAACCGGACCGACAGCACACACATCTCTGGCACTCATTGGCAATAATAACAAAAGTGGGGTGATAATTATAATACCGCTGTTTCTCCTTTGTGCCCCATGTAACATGCAGCGGTAGGAGACTTGCTGCTCTATGTTCAGGACAGTGGGGTACAACTCTGGTGTTGGTGCTCTTACCCAGACATCATTGCACCGCTATTAAACTGCGCTGTACTATGTTATTTCATTTCACTATTTTATGAGTGGGGCAGCAGGTGAACTCAGACACCACTGGTCCAATCCTATCTCTTTTTATAGTACCTTTTGATAAAATGTTTACCCTAATTTGCTCAGGTAAAAATTACCCAGCTGTATAAATGAAAACACAAGTGTAAGCAGCTGCAGGGACTCACTGGTGTTGATGAGGAACTGGTTGGACACTCCAGGGTGGTCCACATCATGTATGGCAGCCGCAAACAAAGCAGCGAGAATCTCCAGATCTGTGAAGACCGCCTGGCAGAGAACGATGCACCAAGAACAAGGCTTCACTTGCTGGATTGTGACTCTCTCACCTTTGACACAAAACATTCACTTTCTGTATAGTAGAGCCTAATTTCCTGTGCTATAAACCCTTCCTTCCTCTGGAACTGATCCTTACTTCCTGTACAATTGAGCCACATTTCCTGTATATGTGGATTTCCTGTAGAAAAATCCTTCACTTCCTGAAGAATAAAGCATCATTTCCTACAGAAAGGACTCAAATGCTATAGAATACTAGAAACTTAGAAAAGTCCTACAGAAAAAGCATCACTTCCTGTACAGTACAGCCTTACTTCCTGTAAAATGAACCCTCAGTTCCTGCAGACAGAAAGAGGGATGTCAGCTTAACATGGAGTCCATGTGTTCATCATGTTGTTCTCATGTACTCAGCTCTTAGCCCACTTCAGCCACCCATTTCGTTGTTGACTGCGCACACACACACACACACACACACACACACACACACCCACATACACACACTCACATTGAGTGCGGGTGTGGAGAGCAGCACGTGTGTGGACTGCGTGACATCAGCAGCATGCAGGCTGTTGTGGTACGCCACGTTGGCGTGGTAGTGGTCCTCCAGAGTCATCACATAGTTGACGAACGTGTCCACGGGGATGCGGAAGGTCTTGAGCAAATCCCTCTCCTGCATGCGCACACACATGCCAGGTCAAAGAAACACGTACCTGGCATACACACTTCTGTATTTGCATACACACAGATACACACACGTACCTGGAAGATGGCGAACATAATGCAGCTCAGAGGCCTATTGTTGGAGTAGTCGGCCACGCGGAAGATGTTAAGGCCCCACTTATTCAAGTCGTCTAGCTCCTGTAGGGCTCACACAGGTACACACACACACACACACACACACACACACACATATAAACACATGAGTGTCCAGACTGAGTGAGGCTTCTCACAAACACTTTCATTCCCCTGATACCTACAAAGAATTAGCTCCATGTCCAGCTGGGAAACATGTGTCACGATCCGGTGACTATCTACGTGAGTTTGTTTGTGTGTGTGTGTGTGTGTGTGTGTGTGTGTGGAATCATGACAGACCGCCTCGTACCCGTGCCAATGCGTCCTCCTGTTCTGTATGCACCCCGAAGCGGGGTACGATGGAGTTGGACAAGCTTGAGCTACGCGGGAGCTTCCTCACACCACTGATGTGGCACATGGGCTTGTCCTGCTCCTTCTGGGTGGGTGATGGGATCTCTACCTCGTTCTGTTTGTCTAAGGATGGGGCACAAAAATCAGCCACTAGGGAGCAACAGGTGCACATCCAAAATGAGCACAGGAGGAAGGATGTGGGGAAGTGGGTCATGTTTGCAGGTGCGTTATGGGCAGCCATGATGGTTGTTCTACTGTTGGGGATTGGGTGGACACTAGGGGGCAGGAGAGAGGTGTGAGTGCAGCAAGACTCACCCAGGAAGGTGTTGGAGATGTACTCTGACACCTGGTTCCCAGAGCGACTCATCTCTGACAGGTGAGACAGCTCCCGGTTCAACATCCTCTTAAACTAGAGGTGCGGGACAAAAAGAAAAGAAGTGAGCGGGTTGGGTCTGAGAAGTCAGTGGGATTAGGGCAGGAGTAGGTAAGAGTTAAAGAGTGGGCGGAGATGAAGGGGTGAACAGGATGGGAATGAAGAGCGGGCAGGGTTGACGGGGGGGAGGGGTTAAGGAAGTGGTGGGGGTTGGCAGGGTGGAAAGGAGAAGCGGGTGAGGTTGAGGAGTGGGTGCAGTTGTAGGGTTAGCATGGAGGGTTGGACATTGGTGGGGTTGAGGGAGTGGGAATGATGGGTGGGTAGGGAGGTGTTGAAGAGTGGGTGGGGATGAGGGGGTCAGTAGGGTGGGGTTAATAAATAGGTGGGACAAAAATGAAGGGAGGAGCTATGTGGTGGGTGTGATTAAGGGGAGGAGCAAAGTAAAAAAGACAAAAAGTGTCAAAGGAATTAGCTTACAAATATACAGGATAAGTTGACAGACAGACATATAGGTTTTTTTTGTTTGTGTGTCCAGTAAATATATGTAGATTATCCTTAAGTGTGTTTCTGATATCTTGCACACAAGAGATTAGAGTTGTTTTTGCCTGAGCAACCTCGTGTGTCTGCTCTGTGCACACAGCGTTACCACAGTGTTTCCATGTCTCAACAATTGTGCTGTCTGTTTTATCTAATTATGAAAATGGTTTTTCAGTACGTCTGTAAAGCATGTGCTCTGCAGTGTTCATTCCCACGTGTCACTGGTGACAACCCTGTTTGTCAGCATCAAGGAGGATTGGACGGACAAACACACACACACACGCACACACACAGAAAAAGAAGCTGCACCGCACAGTTCAGACAAGACCCCGGGTCCTCTGTTCTACTGACCGATCCATCTGCACAGAATAATCTCCATGGCAACAGACAGGTTTCCCTGGCAACGGAATCCTCAAAGTCAGTCTTGAAGCATGCTGGGAGAGAGGCAGCTGGCTGTGCGACAGGCTGCGAGAGAAACCTGCGCTGAGCCAAGCATCAATGACCTTTCTCAAGGTCAAGCCTCGGCTCGAGTGTGTTGCTCAGGGTGGGCAGCCAAAAACAGCAGAAACACTCCAAAGTCCAGCATGATGAAGGCATGTAGTAAATATATAGGTATATAAAAATGGATATATATTGTACTGTATGTATAAAACAATGTAATGGAACATATGACAAAATGAAAAATAAGCAGTGCCTACAATGAGGATTACTGTGAGGAGAAGTCTATTCACTGTAATACCAATACAAATAGAAAACCTGTAGTGTCATTCCAAACTGGGCCTACAGGTGGTGTAGTGGGTAGCAGTGCCACCTTAAAGTGGAAGGTCCCATGTTTGAATCCCAAATGATTTAAAGTGCAAATCGAACATTGTAGGCCACTTGGGATAAAAGTGTTATATAAAAGTTTGAATAGTAATAATAATAATAATGAGTAAAATGTGAAAGAGGCTTTAAAAGGGCTGCGCTGTTGTGCACGAGTCTTCCTCTCACGTCCTCGCTTTCACACCCCAGCCTCGGCTGATCGCAGTCCCCCGGGGGACTGTAGGAAGTATCCCAGTGCGCGATGTTGCTTCAATTTCTGTGAGCAGAGCGGAGGCTGGATGTGGTGAGCTGTGTCAGTCAGGGAGGACAACGATGACGCTGTGCTGACTGCACATTACATACGTCTTAAGTGATATTTGTGGAACACCAATTTGCATCAAACCTCACACTTATGTACAGTGGTTACATTTGAACTGGGCTTTGCTTTGCTGCTCCTTTCCTGCAGCTCCACCACAATCCTGCGATGTAGCATTTCTCCCTGCAGGACAGTAGCAGGGTGCTGCGGCCCATGGGGGGTATGTGGTCAGAGCGAGGAGATGGCTGCTTGACCCCGCAGACCCTGTTGCCACATCACAGGCCATTCTGGTCACAGAACTGACCCAACTGCCTACTGCATGACCTTTCAATGATCTTAATCGCTGTTGTTTTTGTCCTACCCAAGCTGGTGGCTCGACAGAGCCACAGCACCACCTAGGCTGCACAAACAAACGTAACATTCCATGGCTGGTAGCAGGTGGTGTAACGCTGAAAGGTCCTGGGTTTGAGCCCCACCTCCTGGTGTTGTGCCCCTGATCAAGTTACTTACCCTGAACGGATACAGTAAAAATCACCCTATGGTGTAAATGGGTAAATCAGTGCACAAAGCCCCACACTGTTATGATCTTGGAGAAGTGTCACATAAAGGAATAAATCAAATTACAGCACAGAATAAATTAAACAATAATTTATATGCTTGCAGTTTATTAAAGCACATATGGATAAAATGTGCAGAGATCTAGCTGGAGATGCAGTACCCAGCCAGAACAGTAACAATATTCTGCATAAAGGTAGGTAAATTGGTGTAAAGTTGTCTAACGCTGTAAATCAACTTGGTCAGGTGTCAGATGAACTAGATCAAATCATGTAGCAGATGCTTTGCCTGCCAAAAAGACACAAGTTGGTTATTAGTGATTAATTAATGACACCTTTGACCAAGTGCCACATCATGTGAAACACACGCGTTTGGACTGCAGAAGGAAACTCAACCGTACATGCAAATTCCACAGAAACTGAGCCTGATTCAAACCCATTTCTGAACCCACAGGCCAACTGCTATGAAACACCAGTGCTGCCTGCTGCACCACCACACCACAGTAACGACCAGTTCTTGGTAAAATGGCCAGCATGTAATTGAGCTGCGACCAAGTAGCCCAGCCAGTATTAGCCGTCACACCCAGGAGAAACAGTAAACAACTGGTTGTGGGTGACCAGTCAGGTCCAGAAGTGTGCTGTAAGGGTCACAGCCTTCACTCCCGCGACACTACAAGCACCCCTGATCCATAGCCTCCCCTCCTTCTGGAGCACACTAAATAAACACCAGTGTCCCTCATGTACTGATGCATTTTTCTGGACTTGCATTATTATTATTATTATTACTGACAACAGAGTAGCAGGTGGTGGTATAGTGGTTAGATCCTCAGTTTGAGCTCTTGCTGCAGCACCCATGATCAAAGGACTTATTGAGATTTCCTGCAGATAGAAGAACCCTGTTGCTTCTGTGGGTAAATCAGTGTAAAGTTGGTTATCTAAAAGTACAGGGCACTGTGCACACAGGTGTCACATAAATAATAATAAAAAAAAAAAAAATAATAATAATAATAATATATCCCTCATTACCTGACTGAATTCCATATTGCAGTAGCACAGATTTCACTGTGTTATTATTTAAACACACCATTCTGCAGGCAGGACAGCACAGCAGCTCCGTGAACAGCAGTGCTGCCTCTCAGCGTCTGGCTGGTCAGGTGTGAGTTTGAAACCAGCTCAGTCTGCGTGTAGTTTGCATGTTCTCACTGTATGTGTGTGGGTTTCTTCCCACAGTCCAAAGACTTGTATTTCAAGTCACTGGTCTCTAAATTGCTCGTGGTGTGTGTGGTCAACCCTGCGATGGACTGGCTTCCCATCCAGGGTGGGTGTAGTTTCATGGCCTTGCTTCCAGGATAAGTTCCAGATTGCTGAGAGCCATTCTGCATGCTGTGGCTGTACACGAGACACTGTGTGTTGCATGCCTGTGTGTTTTAGTTTTGCTTGCAATTAACATGTAGAAGATAACAGGGTGGTTTCCATGGCGACCACAGGAGGTGTAGAGGCAGCAAGGAAATGCTGAGTGGAAGAGGAGGAATGTGGAGATGAAGATATGGGCAAAGAGGGAGGCGTGGGATGAGTGGATGAGCGTCGCTCATGAATGTTCTAGCAATGAGTGACTACGCAGCATCTGTACTGACTGCATTGGCCCACATGGGAGGGGGATCTCACCGGAGGGAGTCGGATCAACACAGCCAGACTATGTTTATACACACAGTCGGTCTAGACTGACACATTAACACAGGCTGTAGGGATACCAGTAACACAGTTAGGCTGGACCAACACACTAACACAGGTTATACAGACCCAGTAACACAGTCAAACTGTAGAGGCCAGCTAATACTGTCAGACTGTAGAGACCTAAGAACGCAGTAAGAGTAAAGAGACCCAATAACCAAGTCAGACTGTAAAGACCCAGTAACACAGTAAAGCTGTAAAGACTCAGTGACATGGTAAGGCTGTGCAGACCCAGTAATAATAAGGCTGCAAAGATCCAGTAACACAGTCAGTCTATAAAGACCCAGTAACACAGTCAGGATGTAGATTCCTAGTAACACAGTCAGACTGTACAGCCCAAGTAACACAGCCAGGCTGTACAGACCCAGTGACACAATCATGATGTGGAGACCCAGTACCAGTCAGACTGTGCCAACACAATGCTGCTATTACTATATACAAAACACAAGCCCTTTACACAGGCTGATCAGCACAGTCAGATTTCTGGAATGCAGTAAAGAGGCTGTCTTTGCTGTGCACAGTCCACAATCTGCCGACTCAGGCCTGACCACACAGATGCTGTGTTGACATCTTTTTAGAAAAGTGCTGAGTCATGGTACCTGGAGTGCTGCAGCAAAAGCTCAGTCCACCAAAATGTGGTCTGGGTCGGCACAGGCTGCCAAAACAAGACCACAAACGCTCAGCATGACACTGGCAGAGAGGTGCCGTAAATCTGATGGTTTAGGGGAAACAGCCAAAATACAGCACAGTCTCAGACTGTCACTGCTGTGACTCCACTGCACATTCAGTATTTTCTTCATAAAGCCATGTGAAACATTTGATCATTTATGCAGCAGGATTTGAGGAGCTGCGGGTACAACAGCAGGACATGAGTGGGTTAAATTGGTAATGTTGTGGTTTTTAGACCATTGATTGCTTTAGGCACAAAACTAGCTGCCTGGGCTCAAGGAAACCCTACATGATTATTATAGGCACTCATTTAAGTATCAGATTTAAAATTAACCTCATCTAGGGGCCTGGAATATACTCCGGACCACCGTGATCCTATAACTGTTTAACAGAAATTTTAGCATCCTTTGCCAGAAAATTCTCTAAACTTCCTTCAGCAATCTGCTTATGTCAAATAAGGAGCATATAAACTATACTGAACTGTGTTTCTTGTGGAACATCTCCACCAAACACAGGTTTTGGGAATGGTCTGGTGAGAAGTCAGGTGTGATGAAGAGAAGGGCAAAAAGGACAGAAAAAAAGCCATCTTCTGTCCAGGGGGAACTGTTCAACCATGGGCAAAACAACAAGCCCTGGGGCCTTGTTTACATCTGGCTGGCTGACAGCATATCGGGACGATGCCTCTGTTTTGCTTTGGTCTGCTTTTCCTTGCATGTTTCAAACACAATACCTAGCAACACTTTGATCACAGAGTGTGTGGAAAATAGGTGTTGCTACCAACATTATTCTTGCAGGCTTTCGAGACGGTCAGGAATACATTTTCGGTTCTGTTATTTACCAGCCTGGCACCTGCTCTTGGGATGTTTGTAGCTATTGGAGGTCAAGCTGTGCTCAAATGCCTTAGGTCGGGGACGTTTCCAGCAAGTTCTGTTGTTGAAAGCGGTCACGACACATGGACACAAAGTGGGTCAGGGTGGCTTCCGTCTTGCTCTTGAGTGTTTCTGATGGAGAGGAGCCGAGAAGGACGACTGGTGGATGGTTTGGTCCAAGAAAATGTGATTCAGGAGAAAGACGGTTATAAGACAGTGACCCAGGAGCAGGACACATTCTGGACAAAGGCAGCTTATGTCCAAGGTTTGGAAAGATGTGGTCCAGGAGAACAATGATGGGGGTCTTCATACAGGAAATACCATCACGGCATCCGGGACAGCAGCACAAACATGTTACATAAGGCTGAAAACAAGTTCATTGTCTTCAGCCGTGTCACACCTCGCTCACCCGCATGAGGTCCCTATTACCTGTCATCTGCTGGGGGGAGGAACTATACCTGAGTCGTTCACACAAATGCTTTAGAGTCTGGGGGGGCAACCAACCAAAATGAAAGTGAGAAGAAACGCATGATGCCATGTGCTGCTTGTGTTAGATGAGATTGGATTGGCTGTAGCTGACAGAACACAGGAGCACAGACCTTTAGTCCTGCCCCCTTACCACCCTGCCCCACCCCCTTCCCCACCTCAAGTCTTACCTGATCCCACCAGCCAATGAGCCACGGCTTGGAGCAGGTCTCACAAAACAGGTCAACGAGGGGCATCCTGCGCACCTCAGAGGCCGAGCCTCTGCCATCCAGCATCCGGTCCTGGGGGCCGCTGACCCCTTCGGCCGCCGCGCCCAACTCCAGCTCGGAGCCGCCCCTTGATCGCAGGGGGCCATAGCTGGATGAAAACACCTCTGGTGTGGGGGAGGGGCAGGGCGAGGGGGCAGGGTCCTCGGCAACACCCATGTTCCGTGTGCCCAGAGGAGCAGCGCACTGGCACAGGCAGGCAGAGCAGTACTGGAGGGGTCGAGGGGCGGTCCTGGGGCCCCAGCGACATGTGGGTGTGGTCAAAGTCTGGGGCGGGAGGCCGCAGCTGTCTGGGGTGGGGCACTCCAGAACGACGGCTCCCCCAAGGGGGAGAGCGCAGCAGAAGTGGGGACAGAAAAAGGCAGCAGAGCTCAGAGTGTCCCCTTCACAGCCACGCTGCCCACAATCCGCCCTTCAGGGCCCCCCGTCGTACCCTGCGAAGCGGGAGCCCCATCGGAGCCAACGGCCTGCGGCATCACAGAGCATCCTGATGAAAAGGAAGACGTGAGAACTCCCAAGTGAAACGCCCCCTGGAGGAAGGGTGATGATATGGCGCCGAGTGGGAGATTTGGAAGGGCACCGTGTGAGGAGAGAGAGGGGCGAGCACAAGGCCGCAGCACCGCAGCACACCTTCGGTCCAGAAAAACAGGCGCACTCCGTCCCCCCCCTCCCCCCACAGCACAGAACCAGGGACTGGGGCTTCACCTTCGCTCCATCGCACCCGGCAGCAGTGCCCCCCGTGTCTCCTTTGCGTTCCTGCCGCGTTTTCACCACAATCCCAGCGCCTTCCTTCTCCTGCGAGTCGCAATGTCTCCCCCTGACAGATGGGTCCCCTCTTCCTCTTCCGCCACCCAGAGCTGCGGTGGAGCGCTAGTCAGTGTGGCAGTGCGCTTGTGCGTGTGTGGGGAGAGAGCGAGTGTGTCTGTGCGTGTGTGTGTGCATGCACCGAGTGCGCATGCTCCTGAGGCAGCGCGTGCACCTGTTCTACCCACCGCCGTCTCAGTGAGGCAGCAGTACGAATCCCCAACTCTGGTTGATAATGTTCCACCCCAAAACGATGTTAGGCACAGAGTGTGGCTGTGTCCTCTGAAGGAGACCTCACTCACGCCCCCTAGTCTTGTACTCAATAAGCAAAACAAAATACAAGTGATGCTGTTTCTTTAAGACAGCAAGCCACTGGAAAGCTGCTGCTCCGTCGCCATTGGTCAGTGTCTGGACCTCATGCTTCATTGTGGCAGGCAGCAGCCAATGGCACGCAGGGAGGGGCAGAGCTTGCTACTGTTCCATAGCAACCAAGGTTACAGTGAAAGGCATCAGCATCAGGACCCGCTCCCCCTCCCCCCCACCCCACGGCGTCCTTTTCGTCTCCCTCCCACCTCCGTCTGTCTGTTCACCCCCACCTCCCCCAGCCAAATCCACAATGCTCTCTCTCATTGCCATGCGCGCGTGTGCGCACGCACACGAACACACACACACACACACACACACACACACACACACAGAGTGATCAAGGTTTACAGGATGGTGGTTAATTTAACACTGGTGTTTCTGGGAAGACTGTAAGTTTGCAGAACTGTGTAGATTGAGGGGTCCAGGGCTGTGGTTAAGTGAATTTGTGTTTGGGTGTGTGTGGGGGTGGGGCAGTACCTTGGTAGAGGCCATGTCACTGACAGACCGGTGTGTCTGGATGGTCTCCAGCTGGTCAAGGCACCAGTCCAACTCCTCCAGTGTCTCCCTTGCAAGCTGCTGGTACGTCTCCTCTGAGGAGGAAGGAGCAGGTTATCTTCACACACCCTTGCACACACTCTCAATCACACTCACACATTCTTACACATGCTGCCACACAATTTCACGCAGTTAAAAACACTGTCACATGCAGCCCTAGACACACATATTTACACATAATGGCTGGTGTTTCTCTTTTGAAGAGTGGTAGGCAGGAGGGATACTCTCACACTCAGAGAATCATTTTCTCCTTCTCTCACGAACTCACTCACACACACACACACACACACACACACACACACACACACACACACACACACACACACACTTGGGGCCAGCTGGTGCCTCTCTGTAGGGAAGTGGATGGGAAGGTCAAAACCATGTGTTCTGGCAGGTTGCCTCCTCACCAGGCGGACCCAGTGCGTGTGTGTGTGTGTGTGTGTGTGTGTGTGTGTGTGTGTGTGTGTATGTGTGTGTGCGTGCGTGTGCGTGCATCTGTGTGTGTGGGTGGGTGAGTGTAACTGCAGGCTGTGTGAGGAAATGCACCAAGTGTGACTGGGTGGGGCTTCAGCTGAGCACTTGGCACAATAGTGAGCCTACCTGAAAGCGTTGCCTTGGGAACCGTAGGTGTGCTTCCCAGTGGTGACCTCCTGTGGACAAAGGTGGAATTACACCCAATCAAGGATGGAGCAGAGCACCCTCAGCAGGGCAGGACAAGCATTGGCTGCCCACCACCCATCTCCTGCCTCCCATTTGTGTGTCATGAAAGACCAGGAGCCCAGCAGTGTGCGCCCCCGTGTGGTCTCTGCTGATTGACATTAAACAATAATTAAAAAAAGGAGAGTTTCCCCTCTATTTTTTGAGTTGCACGGCTTTTTTCTCATGTCCACAAATATGGTTAATAACCAGTGCCTATGTCTCCAGGGCCATCCAGTGACAGAAAATGACTTTAACAAAATGCCCTGCCATCCCACACAATGCCCCCTGTCTGTTGTCAGCTAGCTCTGCTCATCAGCCCTTTGAACAGAGACTTGGTCAAACCTTGAGCCACATGGGCCACCTACCAGGAGGCTACCTGATTTTGTGTGTGTAATGAGTGTATTAAAGCATGAAAACTGCAAAGGATTTCCAATTGTGTGTCTGTGTGTGTGTGTGTGTGTGTGTGTGTGTGTGTGTGTGTGTGACAGAGAGAAGAGGAGGCAGTCAGTGTGTGTGTGTGAGACAGACAGAGAGAAGGAAGGAGACTGAGAATGTGAGTGTGAATATGAGTGTGTGTGTGTGTGTGTGTGTGTGTGTGTGTGTGTGTGTGTGTGTGTGTGTCTTTGTCTGTTTTTGTGTGTTTGCCTCCCTCTGCTGGCTTCTAGAAGCAAGTGTAGCACAAAGGGATATGAGAGAAGGTACACAAGGCCCAGTGTCACCTAGTGGTCTGTCTCCCTTGTCTCTGTGATTTCTCTGACCTCTGTCAGTTTCCTTGGAGCAGTTCGGCTAAGCACCATGGGTTCCACATGCACTCCTATTGACACTTGTAGAAAAGTCCCCAGAGGTTCACTTTTTACCCCCCAGGTACTCTATGCCTTTGTCGCCCTAAGTAAGGAGCGCGTGCATCTCCTCACAGGAAGCAAGATTAAAAATAAATCAGGTGCGTTGACTGAGGACACCTCTGCTAGTCTTGCTAGATTGCTGCTCCTACATCGCGTGAGATGAACCCAGCAGAGCCTTTAGTTTCCTGTCTCATCTTCTGCTGACAAAGCCAACACGCCACTGTGCTGCACCTCCATTATTAAGAGGCCCAATCCACAAACTTATAAACTCTGCCACATTACATAGATCCAGCCATTGTTTATTGTCCTTGCACCGTGCTAGCACTGTTCTCACGATCCATTCCATGCCTTGGCAGATTTACCATAATGTTATTAAGCCTGATTAAACGGTAATTTGTTGTCACGCCGCACTACTACATCCCATTTTCACTTCGCCCTGAAAATCTGCTCCTTTAAATATTTCAACGGCACCGTTGTGCGCCACTCAATTGATGCAGAGACACGGCGGTGGGAGCCTAGGGGGTACAGAGCATGATGGGGGGGTGCGTGGTAATCTCACGCTGTTTCTACATAGGAAATTACATCCCTTTTCATGCGTATCGAGCATAAAAACTTCCCTGTTTTATCTGGTCTTCCTAAGTGGTGTTAGAGATGAGGTTCCCACTCATCTTTTTGCCCCCCCCTTGACACTCCGCTTGGGGTCTGAACCACACACAGGCACTAACTAAAGAAACACCAGTCTGGCGGCTTACAGTTCACCACCCAGCTCGTCACATTTCATTGTTAAGTAGTTATTAATTTTTCTGACTCTTTTCTCTAAATGTATTTACTCTTGCCCATTTGTACAGCGGGGTAATTTTTATTGCATCAGTTCAAGGAAAGTACCTGAATCAAGGGACTAATATTTGGTACATTACAGTGGAACTGTGTACTGGTCGTCAAAATCTTCTGTTTATTTTATTCTCTTTTCCATTTTTGAGATTGGTTAAACAACTGAATGCCATGGGTTTTACATGGTCAGGTTGTGTCACGCGTCTCTCTCTCTCTCTCTCTCTCTCTCTCTCACACACACACATACACACACATACATACGTGCACACACAGATGGGCTGGGTGTGAGAAGGAGGTTGCCACTCACTTGCTGGTGGGGGTGGTGACGTTGGCCAAGATGGTGAAGTTGCTGCGCACTGTACGCAGGCTGGCCAGCACCTGGGGGGGACACAGCACAAAGTAAGCAGTAGCAGGGGGCATCACAGAGTGTCAAAGAACCACCTGGCAAACACACTCACCTGTGCAAACGGGGTCACGATGAGGTCCTCCGTGTGCCTGTAGGGGAAGGGGTGACAGGAGGAGAGAGTGGAGAGATGGAGGGGGGTTAATCAATGACAAAAGAAAAGGTGAAGGGGGTCAAATGATTGACTGATTGATTGACTGATTGATTAACACACCAACCATATTCATTTAAACACCTTTTTGAGCAAATGACAGACAGAGATAGCATCTCAGGTATGGAGGTTCTCAGGTGGACTGGGACACAGCACTGATGAAGGGGTGTTGGGTGGGGTGGTGGTGAACTGTGGTTAGTGTGGAGTACAGTGGGGTTTACAGTCAGGGGATAGTGGGTGGGGCCTAACTGGAGTGACGGATGGCCCACTCACCCCTCGCTGGTAACGGAGGAGTTGCGGGACATGGTCTTGGGAGACATGTCGTAGTCAGAGTCCGAGCGATACAGGAAGGACTCGCGCCGTTGACTCTGGGGGAAGGAGGGGTGCAGCACCAGACCCGGACTCGCCTGCGAATCCAGTGGGCTGCGGCCTGAGGAGGGGCCATTCTCCGTGTCAAACCTGGGCCCGGCGGGGTGCAGGAGACAGAGAGAGAGAGAGAGAGAGAGAGAGAGAGAGAGAGAGAGAGAGAGAGAGAGAGCACGTTAGACTACCTGTGTACGACAGTTTTACATCATAATGCATCCACCCTCTGCTAAGGACCCTAAGTATCAAAGAATGGCAACATCAGCGATTAGTTATGCCTTTTATTGTTTGTGAGCTGTAAATGTGTTACGGTATTATTTTATTATTTTGTCGCCTGCTACGAGGCTGCCGAGACATTTATTATTTATGGCCTTCAAGTGCCCGCCAGGCCGAGAAATCACTTTTATTATTTGTGAGCATGAACCAGGCTGAGAAATGATGGAACACAGCCTGCTGCGGAAATGTACAATTCTATTATTCTGCAGTTCTGACCCTGGCTGAAAAAGTATTTATTATTTATTATTTTTATGTTTTTTAATGGTGTAGACAGAGGGGAGCAGAATGGAGGGGCTGCAGAGGAGCCTGGGAGTGAACGAGTTGCTTGGCACTGCTGTTGTCGTCACCGACTTCATTATTGTCATTATCTCGTCCATCATTATCGCTGTTTGGCGGAATCCCGGCAAACGCTTTTGGCTAATTTTGCATTCGTTATGCATATTATGCTTCATTATTGGCCTCCTGCGGTGAGTCCCTCCTGCATTATGAACAGCAGGAGACGCTGAGAAAGTGTGTGTGTGTCAAGGTGGGGCTGGGCTGGGACTTGGCTTGTTGTGAACAAGTATCAACTAATCATCTCCCTGTACCAGTTTGATGGACATTGTAGACCCCCTACTGAACATATGGCTCCAAGGCAACATATGATCATTGATACAAAACCATTACTGCTTTTTAAAAAAGAGATGTCGCTCGGAAAACCTTGCACTGCAAAAGCTGTCTGCAAGCAGCCTGAAAATACATAAAATTAGTGGAATCATAATTCTACATGCAACTGAAACCCATGACCCAAATAAAAAAGACCACATAAAAAAAACAAATCTGTGACAAAGTGACAGCATGTAATAGAAATGTGTGAAGAACCGCAAGACTGAGAGCAATAAAAAAATCTAAAACTGATCAGGAAAAAAATAAAAGGTGCGATAATCCAAAATCCCCTTGGCAACCATTCACTGGTGAGCAGTTCAGTAATAAACCCATGGCACTCAAACCTTAATTTCTATCACCCAGGACCACAACTCTCACAGCACTGCCCTGCTGGACACCAGTAGTTACTAGTCTGTGTCATTATCCGAGAATTTTAATGGCGGTACGAGACGCCTCTGTACCATGGTCGCCTTTGCGAACAGGGATCAGAAAAGACACCACAGACAGCTCAGCAAGACCAAGGGGGGTCAGGTGGAACAGTCCTCAGTCAGCTGCTGTGGAGTAACTGCTGAGGAGTGCAGGACAGTGAGGGACTACAAACGCTAAACACAAATATCTCTGACCAGATTTGACTCTGATGGCCTGTTTACTGTGGGCAGCATCCCACCGTGTCTGTGAAGACAAGCTGGAAGTTCAGGTTGGGGCAAGAGGTGGAGTGGTGGTTAGAGGTGTTACCTTGTGATCAATGGACATGGAATTAAACCCCACCTTCTGCTGCAGTGCCGTTGATGAAGGTACTTGCCCTGAATTAATACAGTAAAAATACCCTGCTGCATAAAGGAGTAAATCAGACTAAGTAGCTTGGTGTACAAACCCCTCAGATGAACGTATCTATAACGAGTTGATCGACAAGTTAGTCCTGCTCTGAGATGTCATCCCAACAGCAACTCAAACCTGTGATTTAATATGATCCAGCTATTGTGTGGAAGGTGGGAAAAGAGGTTGATGACTGCTGGGGGTCCGTCAAAAACCATCCATTGAATTGAGAGCCCCCCCCCCCTCCTTTCCAGCGGATCCTATTGCTGAAGGTACATTAAAATCTGATTATAGTATGGCCTCACAGCCATGTCCAGACGTCTGCCGCTTACACACTGGGCACCTCTCACTCCAGATGGCTGCTAGATCCTGGCTTCCATGCTAAGCTGAGAGCGACGTGGCAGAAATGCTGATGAAGATATGGGGGTTCAATAACACGTTTATTTTCCACTGCGTTTCCCTCTTTCTTGCACCGATAAACGCCAAGAAGCTCAGATGAAGGATGTTCTCACACCCTCTAACACAGGAGGAGGAATAAAACCCAGCTGGGGTTATAAACCACAGCTAAATGGACCACTGGGTGGGGATGGGAAGCTGTTTTTGACAGGATAAAACACAGGTATTCTGCCGACATCGCACCTTGCCCCGCGGCCGTGTCGAAGATTTTTTTTCTTTTTTTCCCCCCAGATCAGAATGGACATGCAAGGACACTTAGTGTCAAGCACCACCAAACTGTCCTACTCGACAGTTATAATCTCTCCATTCATCATCTCCGACTTTATTAAAACTACTAATACAACTAATACAAGATAATGGCCATTCCTGACTGGCTCCTTCAGTTCAGATGTAGGATCAGAAAATGTTTCCTGTAGCAGAGATTAAATTAAGCAAAGTGCAGTGAAGCACATCGTGGTGGGAGGGTCGGTGTACACAGGCCGAACCCTCTCCCCACCCCTCTCAGACACAGCCATCACAAAAGGGTGAGAAACTGTGCTGGTGAGATTCTGTTATCTTACATGCCTGTCAGGAAAGCAGCAAGTTTAATGGGACACCAGAGGCTAAGATAATTAATTAGCATATTTCCCTCAGAGGAACCAATCGTGAATCCCCAGCCGTGCAATCATGAGGCTAATGGTGTGCCAAGCAAGCTCATGGTAACTTATTAATGCCATTAAGAGTGGCCAGTTGCAGATGCTGGACTGGATCCTGCCCAGTGCTGTACCTGAGACCTCACAACGCCATCACAGGGTTCCTGATTTCCCGCCTGCCTTCAGAGAACTGCATCACCTATACATCTGCAACAAAGAGACATGCCGGGGTCATGGATGCTCTGTCTGCAGTCTTGCTATCAGAATGCCTTGGTTAAACTAGACACCCCAGCACGTGCTCCCAAGTCCCCCCCGATTCACAGTGAGCTCCTGCAAATGCCCATTAATGCAATTTAACACCCAATGACAGCCAGTGACCCACACTGGCTCAATATGGCTGCCCACACCTCCACACTGAGCTGTCAGCCCATGGGGCAAGGTGCCATCTGACAGTAAGGTGGGGGTCACCAGAGCGCTCTTAATGCAGTGTGTACATTTTCAAATTTTATTGAATATCATTATTATTAATTACTAATTTCTTTGACTCTTTCACAAAACAACTTGCAAGCTAAGTTCTATAGCTGAGTAGTTTTTACTTAATCAATTCAGGATATGTACTTTGATCAAGGGTACTGCAGAAGGGGTTTGGGATTCAAACCTGGGCCTGAAAACTGTAATAATATGTGAAATTTAACCACTACACCTCCTGGCAACTGCATTACGGTATTTGTTTGCTTGGGAAAATTTATATCGTAAGTAACTTAAATTTGTAACAATTATAGCCTTACCTTGGTACCGTACTGAAGCCACTGAAGCCGAAGTACCTATCTCAGCGGTATAATAGCTGGAGCCCTCCAGAGATGCTGCCTAGAGACGTATGAAGCAAATATGAGCCACACTGTGGGCTGCAGAACTGTGCACTGCGCATGGTGAGCTCATCCTGACAAGGACGACCGCAGGGGCTCCGTTAAAAGGCCGCTGTAAACAAAATCGCCATTGATTTCAGGCTCCATTTACATCAAAGTGACGGCGCCAAGTTGCTGGGAAAATGGTGGCATTTAGCTGCAATCTGGCGCAAGGTATGACTTAGAAAGGTGAAAAGGGTGAAAGTTGGGGGGTGTCCTCCCCAGGGGACATCTTCACCTCCGTCACTGATCATGCGAGGCTCCAGGAGAGGCGACAGCACGGCAAACACATGCAGCACCTTGCAAGCAGAAGCACTTCATTATAAATCTCTCGGCATTTTACAAAATGGGAATCTAATTCCTTTAATGAGATCAACAAGCAAACGCATACACACATTCACAAAGGTGTGCGCGCACACACACACACACACACACACACACACACACACACACACACACACAGTAGGGACAGGCAGTAGCCTGTGTGTCAAGACACACATTCGTGCTGCAAAGGCCCCTCACTGAGTGGGAGTGTGTTTGGGCTGCAGTGGCCACAGGTGTATTTAGGTGTGAGTGGCTTGCAGGGGCAGCAATGTGAGTGTGTATGGGGGTGGGGGTAGTTTGAGCTCAAAGGGTGTGTATGTGTCTAGAGGGGGAGGTTGCATGTGGCGGTTGGTGTCACCATGCTGCAGGTTCAAGGTAGGCCTGCTGCTGCAGATCCCCGGCACTCATGTTAGTGGGAGGAAATGAATTAAACTGATGCTTGTGAAACAACTCAATTAGCAGGGGATGGGTGTTTCCATTATAATACTTCTGATTATTAATAATCCTTCCGTTGCTGTGACTTCAGGATGACACATTCTCTGCTAGAAAATAAAAAACCTCCAAAGCTGACCCAGTGAACACCTGATGGAGGCGGTGCCCCCCGCCTGCATGCAGTGGAACGGGAGTTTATCCACCATAAGCCCAGCACTGACATTAAGGGGCACTCTGTGTGTGTATGTGTGTGTGCGGGGGATGGCGTGCGTGCACGCTAAACGTCAGCCCCCTCTCATATTTATTCTGATCACAGTTGTCTTTTTTTACGCTGTGCCGAATGCAACCGTACAAAGCACATCTCCTACTGTAACGGTGGTGGAGGAGCCAATGAGAGTAGAGATCCCCTTCCACACACACACACACACACACACACACACACACACACAAGACCCCCCCATTGCCATCTCCTTCCATCCCTCTCCTCCCACTCTCTTCCTCTGTGGTCTCTCTGCATCTCTTCCTGCTTTTCTGCCACAACCACAGTAATTTATTTCTCTGTCTGTGAGTCACCGCCGACTGGAGAGGGAGTGATGGAGAGACTGCAGGCGCTCGAGAGCCCAATGGCGGCACGGGGGCCCACACAGCCTCACCTCCCTCCCTCCCTCCCTCCCTCCCTCCCTCCCTTTCGCCGAAGAGGTGGCCGCCTACTGCCTAGCATTGTGCTGCCGATGATCCATCGGTAAGGCGTGCACCACTTGGACCCCGAACTAGCACTTTTGCCATTTTAAAGTACTCTGGCACCTCCTGCAACCTGCTGTTTTGCTCTCACACCCTTCTACTGACTCACTGATCAACTTGACTGATTTATTGACTACTGGCTGACTCACTGGTCCACCGATTTATCGATCGGTTATACTGACTGACTTCTGACTGACTGGTGTCAGGAGTCTTGGGGAGGGGGTTCTCGTGCTTGGAGCAGCTCTCACAGCAGGGGAAAACACTACCCTGACATTTGTTTTTTTCAGAACAAGACCTACACAATTCAGCCTCTGTTGGCTCTGCTGAGGTGGGACACCCTCAAGGTGGTGACCCTCTAAATAACTGCTTGCTATTATAGGTCCCCCAGTCTGACTCCAACTGATATATAATAATGGTGCAGTAATTAATGGCTGCCATCCTCTTGACTCTAGGTGGACAAAGAAGCAGAGGAGACTGTTCTACTCCAAGTTATTACATTGGGCATATTCATTTAGGAAGACAATAGACATCCCTGGAAATAGCTACATATTGTGATTATTCTAATCTATTTACCACAATGCTTAAATTCTTATTAGGGGTATTACTTTCATATTAGCCAGCCCCCTTCAGCCCCTCCAATTATTTCAGATCCAGGGTCTTCTGGGGTCAGCAGACGTCACCATGATTTCCTGAGTTGGTTGCTGATGCTCCAGGGGAGAAAGATGTCTGTTACTGTGGATGGAGAAAATGTTGACAGTGCCGTCATTTCAAAAAGCCTCCATCTCCTGCACAGATACACATTTCTGAGCAGGAGTTATGTGATCGTGTTACAAAATGTTGAAGAGCTTTTCTTCTTACCATCATCTTGTGTCCTGTTAAGTATTTATAATCTTGTTTGATCTGGCTTAAATATACCCATCAAACAATTTAAAAAAACATCCTTCCAAACCAAGGTGTTCATCACAGCGCTACTGTCATTATAATGATACATGTATTATAAGTACAGAGTCACTGTAACTTTACTGTCTTTATAAGTCATTCAGTCTTGTACTGAATATGCTCTCTTAGGCAGGGTGGAGTGTAGAGGGTGAGAGTTAGTGCCCATGGATAGGAACTACAGCAGATTGGCAAAACATCTGGATCCAGTCCTGAACCTTCTCAGTAAGTAAAAGTGTCTTTGGCTTTTCTTATGCAGAGAATCCAGCCTGTTGTCTAAATGGACCCCCAGGTACATCTCCACAGCATCCACTTCTACTCCATGAGTTGTCACTGGGCAGAAAGGGCCCTTAGACCCCCTGAAGTCCACCACCATTTCTTCAGTCTTTCCAATAATGTGCTGTAGCTGACTCAGTTTGGACCACTCAACAAAGTCCTTTACTGAGCCTGTGTACTCAGCTTCTTGCCCATCCCTGACACACCCAAATGATGCTGCATCATCTGAAAACTCTACAGTCATTCCAACTCTACCATCATTACATCTGTAACTTCATTCCAATTTTGTAGTCATTACAGGAACACTTTCATTAAAACTATACATTAATTTTGTTAAATTCCATTTATTTTTATAAAACACTCTTCTCAACAGTGACACAGAGCACTGAACAGCTGAGCACATACAAAAGGGATGAGAGAAAAGCAAGAGACAAAGATAACAGTTTATAATCACTATATAACAAAGTCTTTTAATTCTACAGTCACTACATATCTACAACCATTAGAACAACGTTATTACAGCTGTACTCTCTTACAGCATTGCAAATCTTCAGTCCTCATAGCTTCTACAGGCTCACAAATCCACAGTCCTCACAGCTTCTACAGCCTTGCAAATCTGCAGTCTTCACAGCTTCTACGGGCTCACAAATCTACAGCCCTCACAGCTCCTACAGCTTTGCAAATATACAGTCCTCACAGCTTCTACAGCCTCACAAATATACAGTCTTCACAGCTCCTACAGCCTCGCCATTACAGTCTGTGCTCCATATTTAAACTTTTAGAAAATGAAAATTAGCCCTTTTAACCATAAACACACATGAACAGGTTTAATTATCATTAACACCCCCTGCAATGTGTTTTAAAACATTTATTAAATAGCTTTTGGCTCCAACAGCCATGGTTAAGATAAGCAGTCTCTGAAGCATCTGTTTAAATCCCCCCACTAACAGGATTGGAGATTATTATTATTTATGACTTATTAAATAATTTATATTAAGTAATTCTTTATCTGAGATCTGTTAAAAATCCCTCCCTAGGACCGACAGGGTGGACATGACTGCCTGTTAATGACAGGCGCCTATCTGTGAAACAGACACATGCGCACACACTCACGCACACACACTAAACACTTCACAGCCGCTAGTTTTCAGATGAGTACAAGCAGATGAATAAGAAGCGTCCTTGTCTACACACGGGGGGTGGTGAGAGAGACAGAGGCAGAGAAAGAGAAGGGAACAAGAGAGACGAGGGAAGAAGAAGCTGTCAAATACGGCAAAAATTAGGGGAATTAATCCAACACTCATTACTAATTAATATCTACACAGAAAATTGTGACCCTCTCTGCATCTCAGAACATAGCAGGCCCTAGAGATCGGTGAGAAGAACAGCCTCGGCTAACAGGTCTTGAGACTCACTGCCTCAACACCCACGCGCCCACCCGATGCGTCCCGGCAGTGGAGACAGGAGGACTCAAGCAGATCACCCCCCCGAGGGCCTGAGGGAGAGTTTCACCCCCCTAGTTCGAAAGTGGACACAAAGGTACGGTGGACGCAGCCCAGTGATGGAGTGTGGCCAACACCAGCAGACCAGTACCCCCCCACACACACACCACCATCACCACCAACCACCCACATGCCATGACTGCATCCACACAAAGCTAATGCAGGGCTGCATTTTCTTATACAAGAAAAAAAACACAGGCGCAGGAGGGAGAGAAGAAAAAAATACAAATAAAAAAACTATCTGTGGAAAACAGAGCTCCTTTTGCTCACGAACTGCAGGAATGAACTGTTCCAGCAGTTTGACAGGGGGAGGGGAGGTACGTGACTGGTCAAGCTTCAGAGCAATCTGTATAGCCCCCCTCCCAGCACCCACGGCCGCCCTGTGGCACATCTGCCCCCGCCCCCTCCTCCACAACCCGCTCTGGGCATCATGGCTAAAGCACTCGAGCACTGTGCCTGGAGCAGCTGCCCCGCCAGAAAGTGTGTCCCTAAAGAGAGACCAAGATCAGAGATAAAACATTCATGAGATGCCACTTGTGCCTGCAGGCACTGCTAAAGCTTTCACACACATTTCTCCTCCCTCTGAAGGCCCCACACACTGCTAATCTTTCTCCGTAGACCCCCCGCACACTAAACGGGCAACGACATGAGCCCTAGAGCAGCTGGAGTTGGCCAGCCTGAGCCATGTGCCAGTCTGCAGAGCTGCACACATGTGCTCTGCATCACCCCAACTGCACAGCTCAACAGTGTGTTCCCCTAGCGGTGTAGATTCAACGTGCAGCAGCTGAGCTGATCGTGTCCGCCGAGCCCTCCAGGGAGTATCACTCAGATTGCACACGGTCTGCTTTTTTCCCCCCAGTTGCAGTTTTGGCACAACGCTTTGTTTGGTTTGCAGATGTGCGGTAACTCTGGGAAAGCGCAGACCAGCACCAAGCTCTCTGCAGCCGAAGGTTGCTCCTGGGGATGCCGTCAGGATTTGTCGGTGTTGCCTCGAGCTGCTGAGGTGCTCTCCAGCTGACCTCTTGGAGTGTTTACCCATGGAGCATAAACACTGCCATCCTGGGTGCAGCTGTTGATTCGTTAGCCCCCTCTCCCCCCCTCGGGGTCTAGCTTGCGCAACTCTTTCTGCTCAGTGGGGGGTGACACTTGTTCATATCGTCATGTGCTTTGATTTAAAGGAGTGTTTGGCGCATGGGAGCCCCATCCTGCCCACTGTCATAGTGATGCCTCTCTCATCAAAGGCCCCGCCCCCTCCTGGGCGTGTAGCACCTCACAGACTATGTTGACACCACCCACTCCCCCAGCTCTGATGCAAATCCAAAATTAATTAATTATTTACTGATGCTACAGGTCTGTTGAACCCGTCACTCACAGATAAACTGCATGCAAATGGGCCGAGAGGCATTGCCCGAGTGACTAGCCAGCTATTGGCAGATGCGCTTCCGGAGGACAGCATCTACACGTGTGGACATTGGCATTGCATACACTGCGGTGCATGTTACACGTAGCCCATGTTAATACCACACCGAAAGGCTGTGTGTACAGATGGCATTTCATGGACAGACGGGTTGCAGTGAGACACCCCTCGGAAGACATATGCCACGCAAAACGGTGCTCATGCAGGGAAGGGTTTGCCTACATGTGGTCTGCTTCTGTGGAGAGCAGCAGGATACATACACACACACACACACACACACACACACACACACACACACACACACACACACACACACACACAGCCATACAGAGAGTGCGTGATGCCTAGACCATTCGTCTTGTAGATATGTAAATGAAATGCCTTGACAAGTCTCTCTGGTAGCTGTAGCAGTCGCTACAACTAGGGGGACAAGGCTTTCCGGAGTGACACCCTGCCTCTTCCCATAATCCTCTGAGGCTGACTCGCTCTCGCAGTCTGTTTCAGGTCAGATAACAGACTCAGATTATCATTATAACATCAGATTATCCAGCGGAGGGGGAGCAGCATCAGAAACCGCCATTTAAACTGTCAAATTGTGGGCAGGGAAGTCCAGGCAGAGCTCCCTTCCAAAGCTGTTTTACACCAGAGCTCACTGTGCCTGTGCACAGGAGACTGTAGTAGGCCTGGCCAGGGGCAGAATATTGATAATCCGTTAACATGTTTAAATATTAACACTTCAATTTTAACCTTGGGTCAAATATTTGAATATAGATTAATTTATGGAATACCAATGTGTTCAGTTTCGGAGGGTGTGAATCTCGGAGTTTGCAGCTTCACCAAGGTCACCTGCTAACGGCAGCTGTCATTTACCTTTATCATGTAACTATGATTTACATACCGTTATCTTGGAACTCCGAGACTTTAAGTACTACTACTTTCCATGTATCGGACAGTGTCCTACCCAGTTACCATGTCTTAGTGATATGTACACCTTTATTACAGTGACACACTGTGGATCAACCAACTGTCACACTGTAACTTTTTTAATACCTTTCTTCTGATACTCTGCCACACTGTAACTGTATATTTCCTATTACACTGTAACTGTACATTTCCTATTACTGCCACTGTAACTGTACATTTCTCATTACTGTCATTGTAACTGTATACTTCTCACTTCTCTCACTGTAACTATGTTTCCCACTGCTTTGTCATACTGTAACTGTATATTTCCTATTACACATCCACATTGGCTCTGACATCTTCCTACAGTTTAATTCCATCTGATCCTGCACCTCTGCACTCCAGTAGCCCCACCATGTTGTGCCACCCTGTCATGGACTGTACCCCCACGGGCTGGGAGTGGTGGGGGTTGCTACGCTCCCCTGCAGCCCACACAAGGAGGGTATTTTTAGCGTATCAGCTTGTCTCTGAGTTGGAGAACCTGACTCCATCTCTGCAGACTGGGTAGCTGGGGCTATGTTATTTTAATCCACACAGCTGAGCAGGAGTGAGTCATCAAGAGCTACCTTTGCGTCGCTCCACACTTTTCTTCTTCACAATCTATCTCTCCATTGCTATCGGATTCTACCCCCCCTCCTGCACCTCTATGTGTCTGCACACACCGAAGTGTCTTTATTCTCCATCATTTCTCGATCTCCCTCATCTTCTCATCTTTCATTCTCTTTCTCTGCATTTTTTTACATTACACAGTTTGCTTAGCAGGTGCCATAATCCTGGGTGACTTACATAACATACAGCTTTACACTGTTCCCACAAGCAGAGCAAATACAAGTGTGTTGTTCAAACGTAAAACCAAAACACCTCCTCTGGACACCTCTATGCCACACTCTCTGTCCTCTGCTGTCCCTTCATTTGCATTATTCCCCATTACTTTTGTCCTCCTACTGCAAATAAACAGCAAATGAATTACTTTGGTTGCACGAATAAACTCTCAGCTGTCACGCGAGAGCAAGTCACAGCGGCAAAGTACAAAGAGCCAACCTACAGCTGCCGAATACCAAAATCGGAAACATCAGATGTATTAATATTATTCAAATTTTCAAAAAAATACTACTAATAAAACAGTTTGCTGTTACTCCCATTTTCATAATTCCTCTGAGAAAAATAGTAGTACGTAAATAGTTTGTACAAAAAAAAATGCAGCTGAAGGACATGAGGGTCCTATGGAAAATTATTTGGTGTTGCCCCGGTGCAGACAGCACTGGCTAAACGTAGCAAAATGAGTTGTACAACCCGAAAAAGCTGCAATTAACTAATTGAAATATCCTCATAAAAAAAGCCTCCTTTGTGCGTTTGCCTCCAAAGGATGACTGGAGCAACTGTGGATGTGTGCATCATCCACTGACATTCAGGCTCCATCTTGTAGCGCCGCTTCCTCTCTTCCATCTCAGAGGAGGAGAAAAAATGGCATTTTTACAGAAGTGCGCTTTCATTTCTCAGCTTGGCAGCCTACAGTTAAATGTCAATTAATAAAATAAATGACTTTGTGAGTGCTTCAAATATCTCTCCGCATCTGCTCTGTCCTCCAACCAATGTCTTACAGTAATGACTTTTGCCAGGATGCCTTAAAAACCACCATTATTATTACACCACATTAATATGTGCAGGCTTTTAAGTTTTAATTTTAATTAAGTTTGGAGCTTTGGTTTCATTTGTCCAGTGCATTCGTGGGTAAATGCCATTCTGTTATCATTATTTCTTTTTATTTTTAAAGAAAACCAGAGCTGGCCTTTGCTGTGCTGCCTGCAATGGAAATGTCAGTTGTCTTGAGCTTACTCTTCGCATGTTTTCATTTTCTTGCACCTTCTCGCATGGAGCAGCCTCCCAAGGCTCATCTGGAACTCAGACCAGATTTTTATTTTCCGTGTTTGTGATAGACAGCCTTGCCAGTGCTGCATGGAGGTGGCATGTTGGGTGCAGGCCGCCATGCAACATTGCACAGACCAAAGAACTGCTTAAGTTGGTAGCTCCCAAACTTCACCTTGGGGACCCTGATCCATCACCAGCATTGGCTCTGCTCCACCTCAAGTAAAACCCATCAGTCTCATTAAGGGCATCATGGCCACGAGTGTTGCTGGATTAAGAGTGCTGATGGAGGAATACGGGAAAGGCCGAAGGGACTGCAGGGTGGTCAACAAAGAGCAGTGGGACCCACTGCCTTAAATCCCCAGATCCTTCTATAACTCAGCATGAACTCTGGGAGAAAAATGAGCAGCATAATCAACACACACTCACACCCACCCACCCACACACACACACACACACACACACACACACAGACATGCACACATATGCACTCTGTCTTTGGACAATTCACACGTTAATTAGTCAGATGGTTCTATGTGCATGATAGCCAATGCCCTTTGGGAGTTGGTGTGCCAAACAGAAGAGGGAGGGGAGCCATTTCCTGCTGTCCTCTCACCCGTCTGGCTATGCTCCTTTCCGGAGCTTTCCTCACCCGCACCGCTGCTCTCTCCTCATGTCGTCGCTCTCATCACAACCCCCCTCCGCTCCGAGTCTTATACATGCCACCCTTTCATCCCTCTGCCGCTACAGGTTGAAGGTGGGGTATACAGCCACTAACACTAACGCTAACCCTGACACTGAATAACCTTAATACTACCCCGAACCCCTTTTTTTAGGTTAATGAAAATAAAATAAGAACCAATTAAAACTGTTCTGCAGAAAAGAGGCAGTGATTGGAGGGGGAGGTAAGTAAACTGTTAGTAGACGGAATAGTGCTTTTTTCCCCCGGCAAAAACAATGACTGCATTGCATTGATAGACTGTTGTAACACATTAGAGGGTGAATATAGGGTGCGATCCTTTCTCTCCTCACATAAATCCCTGTGCGCCTGCTGGTATTTACACCTGTCTGTGTGCCTGTTTCGCCATCATCATGCACACTGAAAATTACAAACAAACCATTCTGCGGCGAGGAGCACATTAATTGAGGAGCTGCTCCTCAGACTACAAGGTGGTTGGGTCAAATCCCAAAGGACAGAGCTGCTGTTGTTCCCTGGAAGGAGTGACGTTGTAAATATCTGCCCAGAAAAAGGTACAAAGCTGCCAGTTTTGGAAATCACTTTATGCAAAGGTGTCTGCTAAACAAATCATCTCAGCAGCTCAGTAATAACATCACGTGTTAAATGTGCATGAGCGCAAGCTCTTTATTAGACAGCTGCACATGGAGGGCCGAATGTCTGCTCCGCGCACACTGTGAGATGAGACTTGTTGGGTATAATTTCATTACATTTCCCGCCTCAGGCCTCTCCTTTGCTTATTTATAGCACCATCACAGGGGAGAGCTAGTTCAAGCATACGCTACATTGGACCCAAACACTTTGGCTGGTGACTGACAGGACGGGGGAACCAATCAAAACCACCGGGCATCAACCGCTTCTTATTTTGTCCCTGCTGTGCAGAATTTCCTTAATGTTTTTCCAGAAAAGGTGACCCTCTGTGTCCCTCTCCCAACTGCTCTATTTACTCCCTCCAGCTCCTCTTCCTTCCTGCCAGCCCCAGCCCCATCAACCCGGCGCCGGTCTCCCGCGACATCTCTAGACCCACCTGTCTCCTTCCCCAAAAGGCCAGGTTCCTGTGTCGTGTGCAATTAGGCTGGGTATCCTTTAACTGTACATGATGACAAGTGCCTTCACCTGTCACTGAGCATCAGTGTCTTGGCCACGAAGGGGAGCGACCAGAGGGAGAGGGCAGGCAACAGGGAAAGGCAGCTGGTCAACATGAATATTGATGAATCAGCCATTGGTCCCCTGATACACAACAAAAGCGTCACATTTGTGTGAGGTGCAGGACGAATGGTGACTTAAGTGGCACCTGAGACCAGGAGCGGAGCTGAAAACAGCTTTAAATCACCACATTTTTGACTTACATCACCCAGATCACCAAACACAGAACAGCAGCATCTGTTTCTCATGCCGTGGTGGCTTTCTGTCAAAATACAACCACAATTCCGAATGAATTATAGACAAACCAGAGCTGCACACAGCCGGTACAGTGAGCCCAGGGGCAGCGCCACTGAGGCCACCTGTCAAACCAGCACCTGACTGACACTTACCCTCGAGGCCCATGATTCTCCTGGTGACCACTGTGATGTTTTGGTGCTGTATTTTCGTGATTCTTCTAGCCGTCGGAACAGAGGGGTTTGAGATATGAAGGTGACAGAAGTGTGTCACAAGGTAAACCGAGAGCCTGTGACAGCAGCCTTCATAACCTGACAGACAGAAGCATCAGGGAGGGATGAGGAATATATTTTTTAATGTGTGTCAAATAATGGAAATTTACAAACTGTCTTAATATCCATCAAAGCTTGCAGAATCCTGCTGTAAACATATGCTTTTTTTCTGGATGAAACGATTTTATTGAATAAAAAAATAGTGATTTTTCTTCATAACAGTCTCAAGCATATCTACGAGGCTACTCAGTTAAAAGGAGGGTGTTACACATAAATAATGGTAGCAAAATTAGACAATTATGAGCAGGCCCCTCGATTTGGCTCTGTCACATTTATTAGTTTAATTGAGTTTCATAATTAGCTGTAATTGTACGGCTGTGAACTCTGCACTTGTTTCTTTATTTTGGCATGACAAATAATATAATTAAAAATCCATTGTTTCGTTTTGTCCACCGAGATGCTTGTACATTTTAATAGCTTGGGGGAAACAAATGATTCTAACGCTTTCATAATTGCATGTGTTATTTTATGGCAGCTTGTGGCGCTGTTGTTCTCGGTAAATGCGAAAGTTGTCACACGGTTTTGAGGAGGGCCCACTATGAGGATTTCCGGAATGAAAAATCACAACGGTCCAGTCGGTGACCCTCAGTGAGGCATTAAACGTCTTTTCTCCTAAATTTAAGTGGCTTCTGCGCTGTTCATTATCATATGTAAATTACATTTCCCACCAAGTTTCATGAGTGACTACAGAAAGTTGTACCGACAAAAGTTGATTTTACACTTAGCAAGACTGCAGGCTCGCAAGTGATACTGCGACAGGCCATAATAATACAGAGTATGGCTTCAGCCTTCAAAAACGGATTCTTGTGTGTGTTTCTTTGGTGTTCACAGAGCACACAGTAAAAGCATCAGCATTTTGCTGAAGAAGGGCATGATAGCTGAGAAACCCCTGTGTGTTGCTATACCAACTAGCTAGCAGCATTGTGCGGAATAACAAAAAATGTCTTGCTTTGCTTGGTCGGTAAAGATCTTAATGAAAGCTGGCAGGGTTAACTAGTTGCCGTTGCCTTGCAGTCAAAGGATGTGGGTTTGAATCCCCACTTCTGGGGATGTTGTACCCTTGATCAAGGTCCTCAGCACACACTGATACAGAATAAAGCTGCGCAAGTGGGAAAAACATTGGAAGTAGCTTAATGTACAAACCCAATACTTTCAGTCAGCTTGGAGAAAGGAGTTCACTGAATTATAGTTAACAATTAATACTAATAATACTAATAACAATAATAATACCTGTGGGTCATAATGGGGTGAAATGAGGGATCAAGAGTGGGCCATGTGATCACAAACAGAACATAATGGAAGCTCATAAAAGGTGTTGCAGCCCAGTGTACCTGATTAAGCAATACCATACAGATCCAGTGATACACACACACACACACACACACACACACACACACACACACACACACACCTCAGGCCAGCGTTGCATCACTGGTCCCAAGTTATGAAATAGATAATAGATAATTAGTTCCGTAATAAAAAACCAATTTTGTACATGCCTTAACAATACTCTTGGGGTGAAGAAACAAGCAACATAATTGCTGGAGGTTCGGTGCTTGGAAGCACTCCTACCAGCGAGAGAAACACCGACCAACTGAGACACGACGCAAACCGCAGAGAGATGGAATGCAAACAGTGGTCCTGTCTCCTATATGCGCTATATTCTTTCTTTCTCTTTTTTATGACACATCTAAATCTCTGTCAGACATAGCATGTGCCATGCTTGCCAATTCCCAGTAACATTTCTGATTTCATATTTCCCCCCCTAAATAAAAGCGATTTGTCTGCTGCTTATATAATTGTCGTGACTCAGAGCCTGCGGTTTCCAGTCTAATTCACACACGTTCTGACCGAGGCCGAGCTCGACCGGACCGGGTCCCTTAACAAATACAAACAGTGCAAGCAGACGGGGTCCCACCAGGCGCCATCAATCTGTCTCTGTCCAATCAGGAGCGGTGACACCCAGTAATTATCTCGTCGAGGGAAGTAGCAGCCTGCCATTGTCCAATCAAGGGAAGTGACAGTCCTCCACTGTCCTGTCAGGGCCTGGCTGTCTTCACAATGTGATTCACTCTATCTCTTCAGCTTTCATCGGGGGCAACTGGATATGAGAATGGGGTTATCAGGGGCAGGGCGGTGAGCGGTAAAGGGGGAGATTTACACTCTGAATATGGGGGAGGATTTCAACTTATCTACAGTTAAGGACTGTTCATAAGCCATTGATCACGGCACAAAAGAGTGGGTCTGACCACTGCACTGATTTTCTGATTTTTGTTGGCGGTATTGTTGCTTAAGTGACCCTGCGGCGTGCTTTTACACAGTCCTCCCGCACTGGTGTGGTCTGCTTGAGCTGACATCCTGCATTTTGTGCTGGCTTTATTGTGAACCCATTGTTGCTATTTATTTTTATTTCATTTTACTTTGTTTCCAGTAGGCAATCACCTGCAAGTGTCAGTGGGATGCGCAGGGAAGCGAAATGTGGTGCTGAAATAAATCCTTTTGTGAAGTCGAATTTGAATGTGAATGGGGTGGAGAGGCGGGGGAGATGTGAGAGATTGCTTTCCGTGGGTCTTAATGAAAAATGCTACTGTCACAATTAAGCTGAAAATGAGGATGGCACGCAGCCGCTGGGGCCCATTTGTCCACAGATGCAGCAAACGTCTCCTCGCCACAATCTTCTGGACCATAGCCATGTGCCCAGGAACCTCCTATAACATAATACACGCAGCCGGCCTAAAGCGTAGAGACACCTTTAACACACCCATCCAAAGACAACATCCAAAAGATGTTGGAACAAATGAATAAACACTCACAGATTCCAGGGATTGAACTCAGCTCCTCAGGAATCTGGCAACGTCAAAAGGATTGTTTTTTGAACCCGAGGATCCCTTTGAGGCATGAGTCGTAAAGGTAACTGGTCATAATATTATCTTTGGATTCAGGGAAAAACATGGGTTGGGCAACTCTTGCACATAGAAGGGACTAGATCTCCCAGAAGGTGGTTTTGGTAAGGTGGTTCACCCACAATGATAAACATAACAAAACAAAAGCAGTCACCTGCATTAACACTTATTAGACTTTTCGTCTAGTGATAATTCGGCTATATCTAGTTGTGCTGCATGCCGCTGCTCTCCTAGCCAGATGCCCGTGCTTTGTTTCTCAAACACACACATCCTTCTCCCACAGGTTTATTAGGGGCACACTATTTGCCACAAGAAGAGAAAACCAGCCGAGGGTACATCAATGACTTTTGAAACAAATAGCCCCCAGCTGGAGATAGACTTGAGGAACCTTCAACCATCATGGTTGTGAAACCATTAAAAACAACAGAAGCGGAAAACCAACCCAAAAAAAATGTGCACAGCAGGAAAACGAAAACAGACAAGAGCAAATCGGAAGATTCATCGTCGACTCCAAATGATTTCTGTTGCAAACAAAACCTTCCTTGCGACAACAGACGGGTGCTAATCTGTTCCTGTCAGATCGCTTCTCATCAAGTGAAACTGGGAGATCAGACTGCAAACACTCACGGTGGGGTCAAAGTCTCCTTCTGCTTGCAAGATGTGTACAGATAAGAACAATGGCTGGTCACAGGTAAACAGGAGCCCACCGCATCACCTAGACAATTAGTTGCTCAAATGTGTTGACACAGTGGCTAAATCAAGTGTTTGGCCAACAGAAAATGGACGAGCTAAGTGGGGTCAGCTTGATTGGTGGCCTGCAAAAAATAGAAAACATGGAGATTGCTTTGGGCAGCATTGCTTCCAGTTTGGTGTATTACTCATCCGCGAAAGCTATCCCTCAGTGCACCAGCGGATGGAACTAACCAATTCCACACAGAAAATTCACCACTGACTGCAGCTCTCTGCATTACGCTTGAGTTTCCACCCCTGCCCCCCCTCCATAGCCCTAAGCCCTCGGTGCTCCTGCGGCCAGTTCTGCTATGCAAGATTTAGGGAGTCTGAGGAACCAATTTTGTGTTTCACTTGGCCATTCACCAACATACCATTGGGTGAAATTTTAATGGAAGTTTGAGAAGGTCTGTTTTGCTGCACTTCACTGTTGTCAGCCACCTGCTTTGTGTTTGTGTGCAAGATTAGCATCTGCAACACTAGTGGTTACTCAGAGGTTAATCCCACTTCTGGGCTGAGCTCAGGATTGACCAAGAGTTGAAGCAAGAACAAAGAGATACTGGAGATGCCACTTCTTACCTCGGTGGCTGAAAGGAGGGGCCGAAGGAACAACTAATGGAAGATAAAAGAAGAGGATACAGGTTAGCACGACACCAACCGAGAGCAGGGGGTTTGGGGTAATGGCGAAGGCAGCCAATGCAGCGAACAGGGGCATTCGTGCAGCATGGGAGATAAGTGGAGGCGACAACTGGCAAGGCATAACTCTGCGTTTGCCAGACAACAGAGTGCCACAAATGCAGACAGACAGGAGCACAGTAGCGAATCGCTTTTATTGATCTCGTCTTTTGGGCTGTCAAAGGAAAATGCACATCTCTTGTATCCACCAGGTATTAAAAGGGGAGGAGTGAGTATGTGCTTCTTCAGCACCTGCTAAAAAACAGGGTATGTTAAGTTGCTGGACGTTTAGCAGGACCAAAGCTGTGTAGCTAAGAGGTAGACATTGTGCATGTTTGCACAGTGTGCAAGTAGCCGCCAAGCTAATTGGTCCCAGGTGTATTTAATCAAGCATTTAATGAGTCTGGCAGGGACCCAGTTGGCAGCGGACAGAGCAGATCGGACCTTGATTCATCTGAAAAGCTAGAGGCACACAGAGGGGGGTGAGAGGTCAGAGGTTAGGTGTAATCGGCGACCAGCAAAAGGGAGTGCTGAGAAACCCGACCGATGTGTCTGTCCTCAGCGGAGGAAAGACCAGCGCACAGTACCCTGCATGCACTCAGGGCTAAAAATAAGATCAGCGAGGAGCCTGTAATTTGGCAGCAGATGAACTGAAAGGGAATGGCGCTTTGTGCTAGAAAAGTGAATATAGCTGGCTTAAAGTCCCAATTAAAAGGTGGCTGAAAAATGACAATTTGCCTGCAGCTTTCACTGTAGAAGAGGCTATGCAACCAGCAGGTCCTGAGATTTAATATGCAGGTACCACAGAGGAGCAAGAAGATACCTTCCCAGAAGACAAAGCCTCCTGATGGGTGGACAGGACTCAGAGAAAACCTGAGCCGAGATACATAACCACATGCTGTGAGTTCAGAGGGAGCACCCTGGTCCTGGCTGGAGAGTGTACCCAGCTTACTTTGGGATCACTTCACGATATGTTCATCATCGCTGTCAGTGGCACCTCATCCTGAAAAATTGCTGATTTCCTGCCATAATCTAATTTTTATGTACTTCTCTTTTGAACATTGTTCTTTCCTCCCTTCAAAATCTGTCATTTTTTTGTTACTAAAAGAACTTTGTGAATTGACTGACTGAGTCGACGACCATCCTCAAAACCAACCACAAGGTCACTGGGCTGAGAGGCTCAGCTGTTCTGATTATTGCACTGGTATGTCTAATTTGAGCTCAGCTGGGTACGAACACAAACCTTTCATCTTGGTCACCATACTCCTTACATTTCAACTTGGTCCAGCTCTGGGGCTGGTGCTCACATCCCTGTTATGATGCTGCGACACTAGTGAAGCCTGTTTCTGCAGCCATCTGCATTTAACCCCTGACCCAGTCACTGAACGGCCAAGAAAAATCAAAAGTGCCATCGGTCACAGGAGTGCTTTCAAAGGGAATGTGGCGCTAGTAAAATACACTTAAAACCAACAATGCTGACAAAAACTCAACATCTCAAAAAAAAAAAACTTTTACAGATTCTAAATATTTACATACCATTTGCTTTTATTGGGAAATATGATTTTACTTTACACACCCACAAAAGAAGTAACCATGGAAACAGATAACCCTCAGGCTGCCCAGTGACTTCAAGAGTGTTTTTGCAGCTTGCAATGGCGTATTCCCAGGAATCAGTGGGGCACGTGGCAGACAGTCCGACTAGCACAGTGACACAGGGGACAGTTAAACAGAATGGGTGTTGTCCAAAACGTGTATATGGCTCCTCTTCCTGAGCCCTCCAACCAGATCTGTCTCCTTGCTGTATCCCCAACTTTCCCCACCACCCTCTGAGAACCTACAACCAGGAAGTTTGTTTTTGGGAAGGGACAGTGGTGGGGGAGAGGGGGTAGGTTAGGCCACTGGGGTCATATTCATCCTTGGGTAGGAAAATCTGGCCACATCACCTGCGATGTCTGTGCTGTGGGCAACAGGGACTCCTCAGCAGTTTGGTATGCCAGGACAAGCTGAACAGCTGCTTAATTCACACTGCTATTAATGAAGAAGCAGGATGAAGCCCCCCCCCAACCCCCCCGTGGGGGGCTGGAGACAGGTTTGAGCTCCCATTATTGTGCTGTCAGTGCTGGAGTGCCGATCAATGGAAGCAGACCAAATAAACCCTTGTGCTGTAGCAGGAGGCCACACCCCCTGTGCTCTGAAACAATCCTTATTACCATCCAGCGCCTGATTTAGAACTGCACTCACACTCCCCCCTGTGGATTGCTTTGTCTCACACACACACACACACACACACACACACACACACACACACACACACACATGTACGCGCCCCTGTTTGTGCTTTGGGTCTAACAACATAGGCAGATTATCACACGCACGTACATGTGAAACACATAACTGATCACAGACTGACTCACAAAGAAATGAGCATGTATGTCATCAGCTCAAATGAGCACACACATGCGTGAGAGGTGACGTACACGCTTCGGCACCTGTCGAGGAACAGGCTGGCGACAAGGTGCACTTTACACGAGGAAGTTCCCAGAATGAGACCTTTCCAGGATGGTGCACAGCAGTGTGAGGCTGTGTAGGATTGGATGTGAACACCGTTACTACGTGGAGATGGTGGTGGCAGGACGAGGCAGGACGGGGATGTCCTCACGGGCGAGAGGGTGAGGGGGACATCTCCACAGGGACACCCCACCCCTGCTGTCTTTTACAGCTGTGGCTCTCGGCATTAGCCCACTGCATCTGCTGTTGCGGTTGGGTTCGCGGCACAGGAGCACAGCAGGCTGGAACGAGGCAGGCTGCCAGCACTGAGCTCTGGAAGGGCTACAAGGATTTCCTAGGGACTACTGGGGGCACAAAACCCTGGTGCTGGCCCTTGGCCCGGGAGAGCAGGTCGTAGCCTGTCTGTGTGGGCCCCACAGAATGTAGGATGCACTGCGGATCCCGACCCTCGTAGCAGAGATTAACCTGCCTTGATGGAGGGCATCCTGAGAGCACGCACACATGTTACACACGCAGCATGTGGAAATAAGCCTGGTTTATCAGCACTTCTCGCAAAGGCACAGGACAAGAAAAGGAAGCCTCAAACAAAGTGACACACGCATGATACACATTTAAAAATAGGCATGGAAATCAGAAATACCCCAATTACAAAGTAAAAAAGCAATCAGCTTACTACAAACACACACATGGAGGAGGGGCATGGTGGCATGAGAACAAGCTTCACACATGTAGAGAGTGGGAACAGTTTGATGCGAGAACATGGGTCATGCCAAGTACATGTGTGGACATGCAGTCATGCTGGAGAAGCAGCTTGGCATGTCAAAACATAATGAAAATAAACCCTGAAGCGATGGCCCGGCAGTTGTGGACCACCCAATGGTCACGGATCTCTTAGAGTGCTTGTGGTCAAGAACCCCATGAGGGCAAAGCTTGAGGTGACAGTTCCCCATGAGATTCCATGATGGAGTAGGTATACCAACATGTGGGGCCTGACGTGGAGATGCCCACCCCTCACCCCACCCACCCCCAGCCGGTCCATCAGATCCAGAGAACATGGCCGCCAGCACATGCAGCACACGACAGCCTCTGGTCACTCTCTTGAGGGAAACAGTCTCACACCTTTGCTTTAAGTACTATTATACTGGCTCACACACAGTGTGTATGCGTGCACACGTGTGGGCGTGTGTGCCTGACTCGTGTTCACCCCCCCACGAGAACAGAACACCAAACGCAGTTTCATTTTGGCCCTACTGGCAGGGTGAGAGTAGTCTGCTCTGGCAACGGCGTCCTCTCTAGTGCCACCCACCTTCCTGTGTGGAGCCGTGACGGAAACACGGCAAGGGCTCAGAAAGCGGCACACACGGCAGGCGTTTTGTGGCCCGGGGCCTGTCGCTGTGAGAGCAGCAGAGCTTCTTAGTTACCTCTTTAGCAGGCAAGAGAGGAAGTGTGGAGAGGAAGAACTGCAGGGGGTAAATGGCATTGTTTCTGGTTGGCTGGAGCAATGGAAGCCCTAGGCGCTTCCTCCCGCCGATCACCTGGAGTAACCACGGTCTCCACGCTCCTTGTCACTTTCAAATCAGTACTTTACAGCCCAGTTCACAGCTACTTAAGGCAGAAAGGGGGTACTTATAAAAAATATCAATATGTAAGCTTAACAATGCATCTGTACTGCAGTAGCACTGCAGATAATGCTTATTTATTTATTTATTCATTTATTTATTTAAACTTCAAATATGTGTCACTTTTCAGTGTGAGGTCTGTACCCTGGATCCTGGTTCTCCTATAGTAAGACAACAACTACCATGCCACCTGCTGCCCATATGGTGCAATAGCTTTCAACTGGACTCTACACCACTTTTACAGTAAAACTGAGTCACCCCTCAATTCCTTAAAAACCATGTTAGGTATGAGAATTGATGTGCTCGACTTGACTGTATTTAGCAAACACATGATCCATACTCCATGCCCAGACCCCAATGGAGGGGGTGGATGTAAAACTGGAAGCCACAGTGGGCAAATACTGACCTAATAATAATAATAATAATAATAATTAGCACTTTTAGAGGCCTTCTTGGGTCAGTTACATGCAGAATGTTCATTGATAAAGTAAGTTTTGCTTCCAAATTATCCTGTAATTATTTTGTAATTAAGCACCCCACCCAAAAAAATCAGTTATTTAAGGCGCTGCGCTGTGATGACAGGGGGCTCCTTTTGTCGCCCCGTGCGTCAGCGCAGTCACCACCTGTCCAGGTGCGGGAGGAGGGAGGACTGCGCGCGGTGGACTTTTGACACCGTGAATGGCACGAGAAGGGGACTTTTATTGCTCAGCAATGGCAACCAAGTGTGTGTGTGTGTGTGTCTGTGTGTGTGTGGGCGGTTAAACAGTAGCGAACGGAGCGCCCACGCCACCCCCTTCCAAAAAGCAACCACCTGTCACGCGTTACCTGCCCTCATCATCACCATCGTCATCTTCATCACAATCAGCAGAACCGCCCCCCCCAGGCGTATGTCCAGGCACGTGGGACCGACTGTCAGCGTCCCCCCCCCCCCCCCCCACACCCTATTCCTTACCGTTTGTTGCCCACACAGTTGCCGACGGAAGCGCTGCTCGTGCCCTGGAAGGAGGAGGGCCACGACATGCGGGTTTTCTTGAGGCCGGGCCGGTCGCTCGTGTCCACGGCGTTGGCGCGCTCCATGTGCGGGTGGTGGTGGCGGTCCGTGTCCGAGTAGCCACGTTGCTGGATCCTGATCGGGGTGCGCGGCTGTCGCCACAGGTGCTGCGGGGGCTTCAGGGTCGCCTGGCCCTCGCGCGGGACCGGCAACGACAGCGACAGGCTCTTGCGCGAGCACGGCGGCGTCTCCATCATAGTGCACGGGGCTACCCAACTCGTGTGAACGCGCGCTTCTCAGAAGTGCCTCATGGGGACCGCGATCGCTGTGCTTCACGGAAATAAAAACGTTCCTTCCATGGCGACGGCACAATAGAGGGTCACAGTGCTGCGAGAGCGCGCGCGCGCCGGAGTGCCGCCCGCGTATTGGTATCCGCTCAGGATCCCGTCCAAAGTTTCGCTGTCGGTGCCGAGCCGGCGCGAGCGCGCACCACACGGTGTCGAACCCTCACTGCGTCCGCGAGGCAGGCGACCGGACACGAGCGCGCGCGCCTCCGCTCCTGAACTCGGCGACCTCATCGCCCATGGCGCAGCGGGATTGCTCCTTATTGCTTTTTCTTATTATTGTTGTTGTTTTTGTGTTATTCAAAAATGTCGCTTATTGCAGGATCGGCAGGGCGCCCGCACCTGTCCGTCAGAAAGTACGCGCCGTCGCTCTTCTCTTGGCTGCATCCGTGGAGGAACAAAAGTATCCAGTCGCAACGGGGAGAGCGGAGCGAGATTTATGAAGTTGAAATATGTTGGAATATGTCTGCGCCACCGCAGCTCCTGGCTTGCGTGCGCGAGAACTGTGGGAAAATTGCCCGTCTCTTCGTTTCCGCCGCTACTTGGTCCTGCGGCGCGCGGGCAGCGGCGCGCGACTCTCACGGGGTGTCGGGCGCTCTCCCGCTCGCGCTCCGCTGTATGCCCCTGTCTCCGGCTTGTGGGCAGCTCCTCGGCTCTCTGCGCGCATCACCATGGTGCCCCCCTCCTCATCTCCCGGCACTCGAGCCCTGCTCCATCGCGCGCGCTCTCTCTGCCTGCCTCCCGAGCGCGTACACACATATATATATACACACACACACACACACACACACACACACACACACACACACACACAGAGCTGGCACGCGCCTCCTCCGCTATGGATCGAAGCCCGAAACGTTTCATATTCATTTTCTTCTATGCTTTATGAGCCACTATGTGCGTGAAACTGCGGCTCGGTTGTGTATTTTTACTGTGTATTCACCGCCACTCCCTTCCACGAACACACACACAGTAACACATGAATTTTTCGTGCCTACAATACATCCCGATGTGCCCGCTGCTCCGTAGGGGGCGGGATTAATATCACACATACGTGATTATGACTGTAAATGTTTAATATTTATCATAAACAAACAGGACGTGAAGCACGTCCCTGGTGCGGTACTTCCCTGCGTTTCATCCGCGTCCGCCTGTCATTTTCACCTGCTTTTTAAAACACGTCCCCAGCCAGAACCGAGACAGCCACATCTCGTGAGCTCGTCCGCGCGTTCCGGCTTTCCGCTTCCCGCCTTTAAAAGTCACCACAGCGTGTGCTGGAAACAGCCTTTAAAGCTGGTAATTTTAATATAGTTTTACTCGAAACGTTACGATCCAAAATCCGTTCTCATGTAATTTACTATTCGGTATAATATATAATTTCTTATTTGCTTCCCACTCTTTGGGTTTATTTTGGCTTACTAGCAGCGCAGCCTCTCTCATCGCGTTCCCCCACAGAAATAGTAAAAGTGTTGTGTAGGTGCAAGAGCCCCCCCTACCCATGCAGCGGGTCATACACGATTGCAAAGGGCCAAGGGAGGCACTCCTTCCTGAACTGCAGCCTCAAATTTTAGGCCCTCTTCTGGAGGGTGGGGAGGGGGGTGCTAGAGCCACACAGGTGTGGTCTTCCCTGCACAGGTCATGAGCCCTTCAGCCCCTGTTACCTGGGGAACCACTGTACAGGTTTGTGCGAATAAGAACAGTGCACCCCCATGGATACCAGGCATGACAGATTGACTGGGAACATAGTTAGAACAGAACACCCAGTACAGCTCGGTGATGAGAAACGATATACTGCTCTGCGTCGGCTGTGACCTGCACTTGAGAAATCACTGTGTGTGTGTGTTGGGACAGTTGAGCTGTGCTGACGCTGTGGTTTGAAACGCACACCGAGTCCCTCTACAATGCCGTTTTAAACTGATGTCCAAGCAGAACCCAAACACCAGCTGTTACCCCCAAGGCAGAAAAATGAAACGTTAACTGGCCATCCGCTGACAACTCACCTAGCGTGTGTGTTTAAAGGAACGTTTGAACCAGAAAACATGTTTACAGTTAAGACTTTAAAAGCCCTTAAAATGAAGTCCATGTGCAGCTGTGTGGGCAGAGAAAGGTTTACATCAGGCCATCCTGGGATCCAAGCCCAGTCCAACTGGATAGCTAGAAGTGGCTCCGAAGCTGCAGGGACTACATTTCTGCTTCACTTTAGAGAAAAGCATCTGCTAAGTGCATGAAGTTACTGGGAAGTATTGGTGACAAGTTTTGGAGGTGCAGGGACAGTTCACTGAATCCCACACTAGACTCCTGCAGGGACACAAGCAACTTCTGGATCATGGGACCCACCCTTTTTTATCCACTCTTTGGCCTCCTTTCTCCATGGCAACTGCCCCTGTGAGCTAAGCCCACACAACTCTGGCCAGTGATTTCACGGAGCAGGGTCATTTCTACCATATCAGTTCAGGGAAATACCTTGATTGCGGTAGAAAACTAAGAGCAGTGATTTAGCACCAGGCCCTTCAAACTGAAGACAATGGCTCTAAAAGCCACACTCCCTGCAATCTAGCCTTTGAATCTCACCAAGTGTTAAAGTAACACTAATTAAAAACCTAATTGACACTGAGTACAATTACTGCACAGAATTCCTAACATCACAGCTGCAAGATCCACCTCTGACCCCTTTTATTTTTAAACTTCTCCCCCTGAAGGTCCAGACCCACGGATGTAATGAAATGCAGCCAGAAGATGGATTTCTGCACAAGACGGTCTCAGAAACACAAAGAAAAATGAAACCTGTAATGGATTTTTAACTGGATCACAGGGGGATGGAAAGAAGGGTCAACAGGAGGATTGTGTTTCTGCCCATCTGCTGTCCACTCCCCCCCCCCCCCCCCCC
>UFQX01000432.1:0-38670 GCA_900497675.1 Arapaima gigas | reverse complement strand
CCCCCCCCCCCCCCCCCCCAGTGGTCAATGCATGATCCTCATCTTCCCCAAGAAGATATCGCACGCACCATAACTTGACAACCAGAAAAAGTGTTTCTCTGTGCAGGGGTCTGAATGGACTGTTATTGATCAGTCAAGCACTTTATTGAATAAATCCTTCTGCATCCCCCCTTTTAAATTACATCCCCAGTCATTTTTCAGGGAGTGAAAGCTTTCCTTTACAAATTAGCAGGAAACACAAGTGGTTTAACTTGGTACACTTTGTTGATACCAATAGAATAAGACAGCGTTTACGTTGGCAGGTTATTTATGGAATCATGTGCAAGCAGCAGCCCATTCACACACCGATGTAATCTTCCCTAGAAGACTCATGTGTGAGCTGCAAACCTCTTAGGTCAGTCTGTCAGCTGAAGCCACCAATCGCTGAAACACCTGGACCAGCAGGCAATACAATGTAGCCACTGTCATCTAACAAGGTACCTGACAGTAGAAGGCAGGTTGAAGGGGGAGGGGATAGGGGTCAAGTTCTGTGTATAAAGGACCATTAGCAACACAGGGATTAAACAGCCATTGTATTGAATTTATACAAAAGCGAGCATTTTTTTTTTTTTTTTTTTTTTTTTTTTTTTTAAATCTCTGCCAACAGATCAACAGTAATTCCTAATGGACTCCAGAGGGGGTAGTCCCCCCCTTCACAGTCTACAAATGATGCCTATGAGCATCAAGTGTGTAAATGAGCTGTTGAATGGACTGACTGCAGTTGTGAAGTAAATCTGGTTTTTCAGAGGGCAGCTGACGGGTCAGATGAGAAGAGCTGCACTGTGGTTCGAATCACCATCCCATTTTCCCCCTCTACCACATGCAAGACAGCACCCGGCCCAGCAAGGTTTAAACATCACAGTGCCTCTCCTGGGACACTAAAGTCCTTGCAACCGCAAGAAGCTGTTTCTCCAATTCTGTATTCCCCACAGGAAGTGCAGTCAGAAGCTCAGTCCTCAGTTGATGTTCTGGGAACAGCAGCTTTGTGCGTTTCACACACACACTCGAGTCATTTGATGACTAATTTAATGACAAGGACAACGTTGTTGAACATCATGTCAAGACGAATATTGAGCTCTCCATGTGGAAACATTCAGGGTCGTGCTCAGCTCTGAAGTCGGCTCTAGGTGAGACCACACACCAGTGCTTTTTGGGTTTAAAAAAGCAGACTAAACATGTGAATTTAAATGACATTTACTTATTGGAAGAACTCCACAAAAAAAAGCTCATTTCAGCAGATTATTAGACAGCAATTTTGATGCCTAGACAGAGGGGGCACTGTTCCTTTCTAGGGCATCAGCACCCCAAAACAGAGCGAGCAGCACTTTAGTCAGTCAATCAATCTTTCACACAAAGAGCTATGAAGTCCATACACACATTCCAAATTCATTACAGCAGAGCATAACCAGAACTCATTACTGGAGAGAGGAGGTGCTGGAAAGAAATAGGCCCAACACAAGGACACAGCAAGATGAAATGCAGCAGTACCTACCCATGGGGGCAGAAGTCATAGAAATGCTTGTTTACAGGTTTAAAACTCAGAGGTTCTGCAGTTACTGCCAGCAGTAGAAACCTGAGGTGATGGGTGTTCACACCAGACGTACACCGGCAGAGCAGGCAAACCCAGGACTGGTCCTATACTGAGTGACAGGCTCAAAATTTGCCCTCCACTTCACTGTAATCTAAGAATTGCTGCATTACCCATAAACCCACTCATGTGCTGCTGACACCCAGCAGGGTGAGAACCTCAGTAGTTAGAAGCACAGAAGGAAAGAATAGCAGAAATTCCCTTGAGGACCAGAATTGTCTGACACTGATGCCACTAACAGTGATTGTACCCAGTTTATTTAAAAAAAAAAAAAAAAAAAAAAAAGGGGGGGGGGGGCTGGGAAGTCAGCTCATCTGGACTGCCTCTTCATTTCATACACATTGTAAACTGGAACTAGCTCATTTCTGGACAGATTCGACTCCCCCCAGACCCCCTCTAGATGAGAGAAAGTGCTCCCTCTACTGGCTGGCAGGGGAAACGTCGTGAGTCGGCTGGGAGACGGTGTGGGCTCCAGGGGAAGGCTATGCCAAGCAGGCAGCACAATCCGCTGGGCACCGCATGCAGTCCTTTGAAGCAGTGCAGAGCACACAGCGCTCCCAGAAGCCCTGCCATCCTCCACACAACACACAAACTGCTGGGGAAGGGGCTGCCAACAGCAGAACGCTCCAGAACAGCCGACTGAGCACAGCCCTGTGTGTAGAGAACTGAGCGCAGACTGAACGGCAGACATGGTGAGAACAGAGCATCGATTTCAACTTAAGGTGACCGTCACCCTGTAAGTGCCACAGAAACAGATTGGGGTGGGAAAGTGATCAGAACTTAGTGAGGAATGGGGGGGGTAACATTGTAATATTTAAAACATATGTGATCAAGTGCAGGTTGGCAAACAATACTGCTGCATAAAAAAAAAAAAAAAGTAAATTAACTCCTACACCACCAGGAAACTGCAGCCAGTATCTAAATCCTGATGGTTTAGACAAAACAAGCAGACGCAACTTAAAAACCTCAGGCACGCTCTCTCTCTCTCACACACACACACACACACACACACACACACACACCCCAAAAAATTAAAATATCTATTTACAGTCATACTAACAAACTAAATAAAAACAGGGTTGGCTCACGATGGAAAACTGGCAAAAAAATACCAAGTCTAACTATGGTTCCTGCTTTCAACACAAAATAAACCCCACTTTTAAGACAGTTTCACTAAAATTAACTTTAAAAAATAAAAAGGAAAAATAAACCCACAAAAAAGTTACATCCATAACGAAACAAAATCCTTCTGCTGGCTGTCGTGTGTCGGCCCAAGGAAGAGCAGTAGGCAGGATGCCGACAGGTCAAGGGCTAGGGCCCCTCAGAGGCCATCTCTGGAGAACGAGTGAGAAGCTCATGGCTAGAGCAGAGTGGAGGGCAGTCATCGCTGGCTGCTGATCAGACACAGGTGTGACACCCTTGTCAGAAGATGCGCTTGCGTTTCAGGTACGAGTCGGCATAGTGCCCCCCCAGGCCCTGTGAGTGCTGGCCCACATAGCTGCCTTCAGGGCTGGGCTCGGGTGACGGAATGAGCCGGGAGAACAGGCGTTTCTGGCTTCCAATGGGGGTCTGTCAGGCAGGAGGAGGAAGTGTCAGATAAGGCAAGGAAAGAGCCACCACCATCCAAATGTGAGGAAATGAAAAGCAGTTACCTTCACAGGGCTCCCAAGGGATGTGGAGAACTGTGTGCTGCTGGTCTGGACCATGGGGGGCATCCCTACAGCCTGGGAGAAGAGTTTAGAATACAGTACTGTTGAATATCAGCTACATTTCACTGTGTTTAAGAGAAGTCATAGCAACCCACCTTGTTCAGCTGGGCAGTGGGTGGTGACACAGAGGTAGTGCTGTAGTAGTTGGAATAAGGTGGGCTGGGCGGGTAGGAGAAGAGCAGGCGGTCCCCTTGACCAGGATGTGATGGGAACTACCGAAACACAACAAGTTAGCAGCAGCAAGGGGAGGGGCCACAGTGGTCTTTGGAAGGAAGGCCTACCTGTTGTCCAAACCCTGGTAGGGTTACTGGGTCTGGGCTGTGCAGGGGCTCATATAGGGGCCCAAGGGCATCCTAAGAACAAGGCCAGTCAGATAAGTGTGGAGGGATCCAACAGTTACGGAAGGGAAGGCAAAAGGGAATGGAAGCCACCTGGCAGACAGCTGAGTAATCCACCTTGGGGTAGGAATCCTGGTTGCGGTGACCATAGCTGGTGTGTATTGCCCCACTACAGCGCATGTGTGACGTGCTCCCAGCTGCAGGCTTCTTCCTGTAGGGGTGTGGCCGGCTGCTGACACCTGGGGGACAGCGGGGAGCTGTGAAAGCAGCTTGATGCAGATGTGTGCGTAACATGGGTGAAGGGACAGGTACTCACCCGATGACGGGAACAGATTCTGCATATTCAAGAACGGGTTCTGAGGTAGAGTAAGATCTTTGGGAGGCTCGCCTAGGAGAGACCCCTGTGAGGTGGGAGGGCAACGTCAGATGAGCACCAACACCACGTCAACATACACATGCAACTAACCAAGGAATGCAACTGACCCGAGGTGCAGCAGCACCCTCCCCTGCAAACACACTGCCTAGGAGGGGTGTGGGGATGCCCTGCAGAGCAGGACTGGGTGTGGGAGCAAGGCTGCAGGGAGCAACTGGAGACTCCAAATCCCTCATGAGGGAGCAACTGGGAGAAGGAGGCTTAATAGGCCCTGGAGATTCTGATGCCAGGCAATGAGATGACAGCATGCCACCCCCTGCAGGCAGAGGAGAATTGCACCAATACCCTTTGCGTTGCATCTGGCAAATGTGGGGAAACCAGGTAGGCTGCACTAACCTGGAGTAAGGTCACCCAACAGGTTTAATCCTGACTGAAGAGACTGTGCCCCTGTCAGCAAATTCTCTCCCAGCATTCCTGGCTACAGGGGGAAAACCAGGCAGAGTAAGTGTGACAGAATATAGCAATAGACTGGAAAATAAAGATAGATGGATGACATTTGCTAATGTGAAAGGGTCATAATATGAATTGTAAAGAACTCAGTTCAACCACCTTGTTAACACCAATGAACATATTTTAAACGTTCAGGCTCCTTCAAAGTCGATGCGGAGATGAGGCTGCGAAAGCAATGCTACTAGACCAGCTAACAGAAAACAGTACTGCAGTATGTCACACAATGCACAAACACTACAGGCTAAAGAGCACCTTTTATCAGAGATGACAGTACAAGCTTCACTTCAAAGACTAGCAGAAGAGACGTAGTCACAAATGTTTCCACACACACACACACACACACACACACACACACACACACACTTCTGAACCCCTCACTACTCAAACTCACAACAAAAATAGACGCTGGGTGGAGCTTGTCGCTGCAGCTTCTTAATCATTTTAGAAGATTTCACCATCTGCGCCCTCACCCGACTCCTGCCGAGCCACGCTGCCCCTGAGAATTAAGCCTCCTTTGAGGTATAGCTGGTGGCTCCAGCGAAATGTCACCATCCGCAATGGTTCGGCAGGGCCAAGGAAACACTGACACACAGTGTGCCACACTACATAAAACAGCATGTAAAGACCAGTGTAACCGCAGGCCTTACAGAGCTGCCAACCAAGCCTTAATTTTTATTCATGACTTAAATGATGTGCAGCTTATGCAGTCAGAGGGCAAAGCACCATTTGAGGGCGTAACTCGTGTACCAAACGGGCCTGTGCCAACTGCTGAAGGTCAGCCAGCCATTTCCACCTTATCTGTTAAATGCAATGTGAGCGTTCAGAGTTGTATTTTAGGATGCACCTGCTGCAGGCAGAACCCCAGAAAAATACAAATCAACATGGCAGCCTCTTGAGTGCTTTAACCTTTAGCGAGCACTGCTGCCACAACAAGCTCTGCTCGCGCTCAATGCCAGAGCACTCTAGAGACACTCACCTTACAGCAGAAGTCATGAGGAGGAGACAGCAAATTCTCACACACACACACACACACACACACACACACACACACACACACACACACACACACACAGCTGTATCCACACAGATTCCACTCACGACAGCCAACTGCTGACTCTCCCTACTGAGCAGGACCTGGGCCCACAGCAGTGGGTTCCACAACAGAGCGTGCTGACAGAGGAGTGGGGGGGAAGAGATGTATGAAGCAGAGCAGGACAGGACAGAACAGAACTAGAAAGCGCTTTAAGGTAAAGACCCACAGCTGGTACCTGCTGCAAGTGGGCCTGACTCTGGAGCAGCACCTGCAGCAAGGCGGCAGACAGTGCAGGGTTGGCCAGCAGTGGCATCGGGGGTGCAGGTCCAAGGAGTCCTACAGACACAAAACAGGGTTATGGGTGCAAAAATTGAGTTGAGAGCACAAAAACAGCTGCAAGGTGATGCACACTGCCATGGCTTTAAGCCCAACACCAAGCTCCCTGCCCTGGGTCAGTGGTGCCAGCAGCATCTTGAGAGCAGCTGGATTGTTGAGGCCAGATAGGATCTGCAGGGCTGTGGGTTCAGGCAGAAGGCCCTTCCCTCGATTCAAGGCCTAGAGCAACAGCAGGAGGGGAAAAAATATATAACTGAAGTGCTTTCAACAGCTTTGGAACACCAACCGACTTGTTTTGAATGACAATCAGCATACCATGGTCTGGGCAGCAATGAGAGCTGCCAGCATGCTCCTGCCAGGTGGCCCTGGTGCACAGAAGGACACCCGGATGTGTGTGCCACCCAGAACCCGGCCATCAGCCACCTTCTGCACCTCCTCAGCCATCTCCGGCGTGGTGAACTCCAGCACGGCAAAGCGCCGGAAGCTTCCATCTTGCCCCTGGGCAAGCTGGAGAGACCCATCATCTCAACTCAGGTTGTCTGTAGCGCAATTCACACCTCACACTTCCATGGTGCACATCTCTCTCACCAACACTGTAATTATCACGATTTTATTGACTTAAAGCACTTTAAACATGACCTGAACAGAAAGTAGTAAAACAGAATAATATGTATACAGAAGGCTCTAAGTGTCATCTTAAGTATCAGGATAAATAAGAGGTTCTTAACCTGTTCCAGGGCACAACCCCTAACATAAGGTACCACTACAGCAGAACTGCCTGCACTTTAGATGCCCTACAGGTCATTCACAGAACCTAGAGTGTTCCAAGGATCTCAGGTTAAAAACCTGTGCGGTTTGATTACTTGAAGGTCTACTTGGACCACATCACAAACTAGAAAACCACTAGGTAGATGTGTTTAAGACATTATACCATTTTAATCATAGAAAAACCTGCTGAAGCATCAACAGACAGTAGTTGAAAAACAGTTTTCCATCACGTGGCCACAAGGACACCACAAAGCGCAAGTGTGCATCAAGTGAGCATGAGTGCACGTGTGAAAGGTCACAACTGACAAAAAGGAGTAGACTCTCCTGTTCCAGAAAGGCCCTCAGGGCCTGCAGCCTGCTGACTGGAGGGGATGGGCAATGGTGCTCAAAAAAAAAAAAAAAAAAAAAAAAAAAAAAAAAAAAAAAAAAAAAAAAAGGAAAACAAAAAGGTTTTAATACTTGGTGGGCCTGATAAAATTTAGAGNAAAAAAAAAAAAAAAAAAAAAAAAAAAAAAAAAAAAGCCAGGCGCTTATTGCTATAGAAACACTGTGGGTAAAGGAAAAGGGAGCAAAGGGGAGGGTTCGCTCTTTCACGGCTGCACGGGTGCCTACAATGCCAGCTCAGGACAATGGATGTGAATGAGTTTATGCAGCACTGCTGACCTTCAATGGGCCTTTCAGAACAACCGGGACCTTCCATAGAAATGCATCACATCCCCCCAGCTTCACTCTGAACAGCAGGTGTATACTGTGTTACAGAAGCTGTCATGCGTCTGCAGTCCCACTACTACCATCAACACGAGGCTAAAGTCAGCAGAACACCACGCAGTCAAGCCAACTCAAAAAAGGGGGCTCATTGTACCGGACAACAAAAATCTTAATGACATATGACCATTTTACTTAATCCATCTGTTGATTTCAGCAATAAAATTGTTATTCACACAAAATGAAAAAAGATCAGCCACAAAAGCTGAAGGGGGGGGGGGGGGGACCAAAAAAAAAAACAATTTAAAAAAAAATCCTCTGTGGCAGAATATCTTGTCCTTNGGGGGGGGGGGGGGGGGGGGGGGACCACAAGAAAATACCATCTTAACATAAAAAGCTAAAACGCTACATAGGTGATCCCCAGAATACCCTACTTCAACATTCAGGTTACTCAGCCCATCATAGGTTCAGTCATGGGACTCAATGCCTTTGGAATTCTGCAGAACAAAGTTAATTCACAGCTGAAAGTACAACCAGTAGCACACAGTACTTCCCTCACTCTGCTCTGGTGCATTGTTGAAACATTTGTTTATTTTATGCTGCTTTCTGCTGTTACATAGAGGTACAAGGCCTGAAGTACCAAAGCTTATAGGGCCCTACTGTACACACTACATTCTGTTAGCTGGTGGTGACCATTACCAAAAAAAAAAAAAAAAAAAAAAAAAAACTTTACAGTGACAGAGTGCTGAACAAAGCATCAGAGACACAGCAAAAATAAGCAGCCATGAAGTAAGCTACAAAAATCTAAAGTAAACTCACTAGCAAATGGAAAATAATGGAACATTCTACTCCTTAGGCCACATGTTCACGAAGCAGGAGGCACTGGTGCCTCAAAACGCCCAAACTGGATTCAAATTCTGTTCAGTTTGTACGATTTTCATGTTTATGTTGCATTCCCATGGGGTTCTTCCTACAGCCCAAAGTAAGGTCTCAGGAAAACTAAGCTGCCCATCACATGTGCGAGTGAAAGTGTACAACTGCACTGTGACAGACCAGCATCCCATGCAGGGTGCACCCTGCCTCACATGCTGTTCTTCTGGTACAGATGCCAAGGCACCATGATTCCCCCACTGGAAAAATAACAGATGGATCTTGGCTTTCAGCTTTAATAAGTTCAAGTCTTACAAAAGACCATTTTTAGTGCAATTACGTCACATTTGAGGCAGAGGCGGGAGCTACCTGGCAGAAGACAGGTGTGTGTGTGTCAGCAAGTGCGCGTTGCAGGTCCTGGGCATGTAGCAGCCCCCGGGGTAGCCGGTCCACGCAGAGGCACCGCGAGTGCAGCATTGGGTATGTAAGTGAGCCCGCCTCAGTCCAGTGCACATACAGCATCCGCGAGCCCAACTGCTTGCCCAGGAGCTCCGACTTGGCACGTGCCGCAGAGTCCTTCTTCATGTACTCAGCAAAGCCATAGCCCTTCGAGTGGCCTGTGTGCTCGCTGTGCACGAGGAAACAGCGCTCCAGGTTACCGAAGGGCCGCACAAGCTCCTCAAACTGCTGCTGTGAAAAGGCCCGTGGCAGGTTGGCGATGCACAGCAGGGCATCGGTGGGCTGCAGCTGCACAGAGATCTCACGCTCGCGCAGTATGTGCCGGTGGAACTTCTTGATGGCTGACTGCGCCTGCTCGCCATTCAACAGCGTCACAAAGGCTTTTGGGAAGAGTTGCAAAGGTGTGTCAGACAGAGCAGTCACACCAACTTCTTACAAACAAACATGTCTGGACTACGAGACAGTAATTATACATGGCAACACTTCCAGGTAGTAAACATGCAGTGTGAACAACAAAACAAAATCAGGCAAAACTGAAAGTGCTCAGGGTAACAGAGGCACAGCAGGTAGTGTCTGTATTATGGGTTTGAACCTGGCCTAGTGTGTGAAGTTCTTTCAGTCTTAAAGTTTCCTCCAGGTCTTCTGATTCACTCCTCTAACAGTCCAAAAACATGCATTTCAGGTAAACTGGTGACCAAATTGCCTCATGTGCACAGGCATATGACAGACGCCACCCTGTCACACAGTGGCATCCCAAAGCATAGCCATCTTTAATACTAGTTATCCAGGTTAGACTCTGGACTAGTGAGCCCACCCTAGTCAACAGGTGGATAACGCAGTCCCCCTCCCCACCCTACTCACCTGTTCCCTTGTATTTGTCCACAAAGCAGTACTTGAGGTCATAGTTGCTCAGCAGCTCATGCACTTCCTGCCAACAGACATGACAATGTCACCACCACTGGGGGAAGGAGATCAAGTGAGCTCAGCACTGCCATTCAGTGCAACACCACAAGCAGAAGACAAGAACTGCACCACTGTACCCCACCTATACAGCTGCTGCCTTTGTTTCCACTTTTCCAGAAAATACCCCTGTTCACGTTACAAAAAAAGGGGGGGGGGAGGAAGGGGGGGTGTCTGGTTCACCTAATTGTAAAGTTAGGTCAAAGGAGGAGGATATTACATGGCCTGAAAAAAGTAAAAGCACTTTGGTACATCTACATCAGTTTAGATCATTTACATTTAATTTTTACTTGCTTGGTATCGTGGGATTTGTGCTCACAACCACCAAACAGTAATTGCCTTTTTAAGAAGCTACAGTATTATTATATTCATTTCAGCCATATCTGTACATTTTCGTGCACCCAGAGACCAGCCATAAAGGGACGTGTGAAATAAACAAAACAAACAAACAGTCCAGCACTTTCTTCTACAACTACCTTCCACCTGGGAGGCCAATTATCCCCCCTCACGTGGAAGCTCCAGCACGAGGTTCGCCCGCCCCAGGGGCACCACGCACGCGCCCGTAGGGACGTCACCGCGCGCAGCAGGGTCCCGGAGCAGCTAACGGTCAAAATTTCACTCAGGAATGTTGAGAAAGTTAGAAGTTTACTGAAACTTGTCCTTATCCGTCTAACTTCCCAAATCCCATTATTATGAGCATTAATAAGTGGTGAAAGTTCGAGATGAGCTCTGTCAGCGGTCGCCTGCCTGGACGGTTATCGCTAGAAAATTAGCTTGCAACAAACAGTTTAAGACGTCCAGCTAACGTCACACACAAACTAGTACCACGATTAACGACAGGAGTTCAAATTGCCGTCAAACTGCCAGCGGCTCCGGGCCGAGCTGTCTGCCCACCCGCCCACTATGACTTTCGACAGGAGCTAAAAAGCAATCTCAGTACAGAGTTAACAGAATAACCGCAGCCCAGTAAAGCTGGTAAAAACGAAGCATCGCGGGGTGGCACCTGGTTGCTCACGTCCGCCGGCAGGTTCTTGATGAGAATCTTCCTGCGGTTGTAGAACTCGCGGCGCGTGCGCTCCAAGCGGCTCGCGATCTCCTCCGCGCTCAGCACCGGCAATTCCTCATCCCCTCGCCGCGGACCCTCGTCAGTGCGTGACGCCTCTTCCTTCTCCGGCTCCTTAACGTCAGTGAGCAGCCATTCCTCGCGTACCGCGTCGGAACCGGGGCTGGGTTTCTGTTCTCCTGCTGCCGCACTAACGGACACAGCAGCCGCCATAGTTGCGCTGAGAAGGTCTCGGTCTGGACAGCAAAATGACAGGCTTAAGGCAGTTTAAACAACACGCACGTGGGACCAGCTCGACCGTTCATTGGACGAGCGGGGAGACTGGGGCCGGGCGAATGCACCACGTGACGGGTTTGAACTAGAACTGGTGTAAACAACTCGTTCCGACTGATGCGCGCGCATCTTGCTCCACGCGCGTGTTCCGCCTTAAGTAAGAAATGTACCACAATTATCTAAAGGCTGAGTTTGGCTTGAACAGCAATGACTGTGAACATGGATTTCTGCGTCACGAAAGCTAAAGCACCGTTGGATGACACGTAGACACACTGGGGGAGGGAACTTAACCTTGGCTGTTGGACAAGGTGACTCACGAGACAAGACATTCTTCGACTTTAAATAATACGTCTAAAATAAGCGAGACTGTAACCGTAATCCTACACAATGTGTCCATTAGCTGAACCACTTTAGCATCTTTCCACATCTAATACCTGCGGTCTCACATTGTTCCTTTAATTTCCACCTGTACCCTTAATATATGGATGTTAAATTGTCTTTACGTCATACGTCCATCAAATCCCTATCAAAAACAGTAATTATAGTTAAGTGAATATTTATTTTTCGTTTAATCCTGAATTGGCCCACTTGGGCTGTTAACTTGCTCTCCTGCATTAATAACAGTATACTGTGCAGTACGGTATATTCCAAGTTTACTATTAACAAGCATTTCTTTGAGCTGAACTTGACCATCCCATACAATCAAAATATATTACTTGATTTTTCATAAATAATCCAAGCAAGATGCTTGAAACTCACACACATGTCCACTTTTCTCCGTTATTTGGTGCAACATATCAAAACAGCTGTAGTAAACCACTTTAACCAACATACTAAATAATACAAACATTGCAAAGACACCACAAAGCTTGCAAATTCTAATATACAACTTTATTCAATTTCCTTCTCTGGGCTATTATACAACACTTAGTGTAATACATTTATATTAGACTTCTGAATGTTATATATTTTAAAGCCTTTTTCATCATGACATACTTGTACAGAATTAAAAAAGAAAGTTTTTAAACATATATATTAAGCTTCAGGATGATGTGCAAGTGATTTGAGACCCTTATAGACACAGGGCAACCTTACTGGGAAAACAAAAAGCCACAAAGACTGAAGCCTTAGTAGGACAGCATTTACTGAGCAGGAAAGTCATTTCATTGACTCATATTTAAAGGGAAACATATTAGGCAATTCAGTACTTGATTACAAGTACTCAATTTCCCAGATACCACAGCTCAGCTCCCGGAGTTCATGTATTAGGCTTTCACCAATTTAGAGTCACTGCCATGGTGACAGGTTTAAAAAACATTATGTGCAAGTCTTTCCCAACCATTTACAATAAATGGAGGAAACAGTTTATTTTATGTTCCTCTTTAGAGGAACGAGTTACAAGGCAACACAGTTCCACATCACCATATGATGCGCTACATAGACACAAAATTTTTTGCATTCCGTTAATTCGGATGGGTGCAGGAGCAATCCTTGAGTTCAAAGCTGAAGTCACCGTGGTTCAAACCAGTGGACCCAGCACTTTGCTTCAAACAGTTAGCTGTTGTTACTGCTGCTAAGTGGTAAAGTGGGCGGACAAGGCAACCATGGCACTCATTCAGCACTGGTTGATTTGGGCAAGTCGGATCATGGGCTGCTGCTGGTAGGTCTTGCGGATCTCGGCCAGGGTCGTGATAAGGGACTGGAAGGTTGGTCGTCTGGCAGGGTCCACATCCCAGCACTGGCCCATCTCTCTGTACACCTATCGGAACAGTGGAGAAGATTGTTGTGGTTGTATAAACATGCATGTATCCATATCAAAATGAGCCTACGTGAGCTGAAGAGTGGTACCTCTGGAGGACAGTCACGGGGGCAGGGCAAACGCCGGCGCCTCTCCAGAAGCTCAATCAGCCTCATGACAGTCATCTGACCCTGAACGGCACCCATCATCTCAAAAAATTTCTGGGGGGGGGGGGGGGGGGTCAGATTGATGGATCAAGAATAATAGCAAATTATAAATCGTCAGATTTTCTTACTTTCCCNGGGGGGGGGGGGGGGGAGGTCACATGGCACTGTGTCACTTTGAATGGTCTCCCCAAGCAATGGGTCACATCAGCTCTCATCCTGCAGGCTCCCTAGTAACTTCTACACCTGGAAGTGGAATCTACACCTGGAATCTATATTTCAAATGGGAAATGACTACCAACTAATAATGGATAATCTACCAAAGTTCATGAGTATAGATGATTACAGTTTTGAGCTTCAACAAATAGGGTGAGATTCCATCCTCCCCTGCAGGGGGCCAGAGAGGGTAAATCCATACCGTGGGGGGGCTTTGGCGGTTATCACAGTGAGTCAGCAGCTCATACAGCGTCACTCCGAAGGACCAGATGTCTGATGAGAAGGAGAACTTGCTCTCCTTCAGGCACTCGATAGCATACCTGCAACACAAAGGGTATTCATATCCCATCAGTCCCTATAGCAGTCTGCCATGGGAAGCATTATTGCATCAGAACAGAACCGACCCAGCACTAGAACTCACCAGAATACCGGGCTGTCCCCATCCTCCCGAACGCGATAGTAGATCTCTCCCTCTGGGAGGTATTTGCTGAGCCCAAAGTCTCCGATTTTCACAACGTTCTCATTCTCCACGAGGACATTCCGTGCAGCCAAGTCCCGGTGAATGTATCGCTTGGAGTGCAGGTACTCCATCCCCTGCAGGACACAGGAAGAATTAGAGCTAATACAGATCAATTGGCTCAACTGTGACCTCAAACTGCCCCTTGATTGTTCCTACAAGCATCCATCACGTCTGAGCTCACCAGGGACCCACACACCAGACAGACTCACCTGGCAGATCTGCTGGGCGAAGAGAAGGCTCTGTGCCACGCCCACTCGGTGTTTGGGCAGGTATTCCCGCAGGCTGCCCAGTGGCAGGTACTCCATGATCAACTGTACCACCTGTCCACCTGTAAGGAGACACAACACACAGCCGTATTCACACAGAGTGTGTGCAATGACAAATACAACCCCCCTCAGTTCACATCCATATTTGTCCACAGATGACAGAGATCAGCAGTTCGTCTCACCGAGCTCAGAGCAGCAGCCTTTGTACTTGACAATATTGCTGTGATACAGAGACTTCAGGATGTCGATCTCCTTCTTCCAGCCATCGTGTCGCTGGCCGCTGCCTTCTTGCTTCAGCGCTTTGACCGCCACGTATTCGCCTGTGCCGTCGTTCGCGGGATTGTACACATACAGCATCACCTTCCCAAAGTGACCCTGAGACATGCAGCACAGAACACACAATTAGAGAGAGCCAGTGGAGCACAGATCCTCTCTCCCAAGGTCAAATATCCCACCTCTCCCAGGTCCCGTATCTTCCTCAGGTAGCGCTTCAGGAAGACGGTGGGGTCAGCCCCTGGGTGGGTCTCACACTTGGAGGAGATGTCTGGGTCTGAATGGGCCCAGGAGGACAACATGAGCACCAGGTGGTGTAGTAGCAGAATCATGGTACAACCACAGTATAGTTTACTGGTGACTCACTTTTCAGCTGCAACTCCGTCAGCTCGCGCAGTATCGTGCGGAATGATGGCCGCTCTGCAGGGTCATAGTTCAGACACATCCTGATGAAACTGGCCAGCTCCTGGGAGGATGGCTCTGGCAGGTGGCTCTGTGTTTCGTAGAAACGCTCTTTCTGTTGGTGGTGGGAAGACAGATTAGAGGACAGCGGTCAGTGACAACAGAATTTGGGGGGGGTTGAGGTGGCTTTTCTGGCAAGCCTACCTCGGCCACTGTGATTTCGCTCATAGGCAGGTCGCCGTCATTGCAGATCTCCAGCAGGGTGGCCCCGAAGCTCCACTGATCAGCGGCACTGCCCGGCCGGGCCCCATTTGGTATACACTCTGGGGCAATCCAGGGGATTCGCTCCACCCGCTCTGTTGACAACCGAACCAGAAACTCGCATGTTATGCCACACAACTACATTGTGATTCCTTTAAATGTGGTCATCATTTAACATATTACAGTAATAAAAAATACATCTGGATTCCTTGCCTAGCAGATGGCTACTGACCTTCCCTGGAAAGTGCACTGAAGGCAATGCCTGGATCGCTCAGCTTAACAAAGGGAAAGGTGCCCTCTTCTAGTCCCTTCCGTGCCACAAGGATGTTCTTGCCACACACATTCCCATGCACAAGGTGCTTACTCTCCTGCAAGGAAGGTGATGGTGGGGGGTTTCAGTGTGACACAACAAAAAGTGTCAAGGAGAGTACAAGAAGGTAGACAGTGAGTAGCTGACCACCATCATCATTTCTCTATATTTACTGCCTCATCTCCATAAATATCCATCAACAGAGGAATAAGTCATTTAAGCTCTACTTGTGCTGGCAGGAATTACAATTTTCCAAAAGAATAATATTGCTTTTATTGCAATGAATCGAAATGTTTCATTAGGTAAGGCTTCAGTCAGGAATCAAATGACCAGTTTTACTAGTTTTCAGGAAGAATATCAAATATCCAGTAATTGCCTCCTGAGGATATGAATCCTTCTCAGCCACAAATTAGTACAGCATCACCCTGGCTGACATCCTCCCTATTTACATTCTCCTGATAGAATGTCTCATTTTTTACAGCAAAAATTGGTTTATTTTCTGAGTTCTCCACATATAATTTCTTTAACCTAACCATGTAAAAAATAGCCCGTTTTACTTTCTCAATGCTTGAGATATCATTTTCCAGTTGAACTGTGTAATGAAAATTTCCCTGGCTGTAATGTATTGTTATTTTGCAATGGTACACTTGGTTATGCATCTTCCTTGGACTGTCCCTGGTGGGTACCCATAGTGCCTGTTGTGCAATAAAATCATATTTTGTCCAATTTATTACACTATTACACTAGAAAATGGGTCATAACTTCCAGGCTACATGCAGAAAAATTTAGAAAAGCCTGCTGAGCGTGAGTGATAGGGATCTGCTGCAGCTTTGTGTTCAGTCAACTACACATTTTGATCTGTTATGCAATATGCCAAAGGAGAAGAGGCAGTGAGAGAGAGAAAGAAAGAAAGAAAGGGATAGATAGGAGATTTTTTTTATTATTATATAGACATTTTACAGTTTTTTGGTATATTTGAGGAAACTGGTTTGGGGTTTGAAACAGATCGTAATTTTTTTCCTGTATAAAGTAATGGGAAATGGTCTCCCTATTTATGTGCTTCTGGTTTAAGTCTGGTTTTCAGGAACAGCTTAGGAACATAAACCAGAGTATAACAGTATTTGTTTATTTTTAAATGTCCTCTATGGTGCTTCAGAAACAACTATAAATGCTGAAAACGTGGCATCTTTCAATGCAAAAAATACACACCAGGTAGCTCAGGGCGCTGGCCAGCTGCTTGGCAACCGTGAACTTCCACTGCGGTGTGACCAAGCCCCTCTCGCGCCTCAGGAAAATGTCCAGTGGCCCAAACTCCACAAACTCCTCCACCATAATGTCTAGCAACAAGTAAACACACGAGTCACAGATGGCACACCAACACCACATCCAGTACATCCCCCATGCCAACAAAAACTCAAAAGAAATACAAAGATATTTAAGACATTGCTCCTGATTGGTTAAGAATGGAGTTCAAAATCTTTACTTTTGCACGTAATTGAATAAAATAGTTTCAAAGGCCAGGGCACTTACTTTCTGATCCCTTGACAGAGACACCGTGGACAAAAACCAGATGGCTATGGGACACTTGACTCATGAGGCTGGCTGTTTCAAAAAAAGCCTAATAGAAAGAGAAAAAACAGACTTGTCAGATGCTGAAAGTATATCCAGAGCAGGACCTACTAGGTGGCCCTTTGGCCACTGACCAGCGCAATGTCCCTGTGGGTCTGGTCCAGGATCTTCAGCACCACCCGGATCCCTTTGTCATCAGAGCGATTCTCGTCACTGTTCCAGCCCCCGTAGCTGTCATCCTCTTTGATCTCTGAGTTATTCTGCACCCGCAGCCACCCCGAGTAAATGTTGGTCCTGGTGCCGCGGCCCAAATGCTGCTCCTGCAGGCCGAGGGTAAAACACTACTATGACCATAGTGAAAACAACACTAGCCTTGTGTTAAACAACTGCATGCAGTAAGGTAGAGGAGATGGAGAGCAGGAGAGAAGGGGAGGAGCCACATGAAAGAAAGGGCATTTTAAATCAGGTGGCACTCACCTGTGTGATCTCTTTGTCTCTTATCTGGTGAAAGCGCAGCTGACTCAGGTTGAGGGAATAAGTCGGTGCCTGGGAATCTCCCCGCTGCCTTATCACAATGAGGTTTGAGAGGTCTGGGGACAGCGGACACACACAAAAATATAGATACAAAAAACATGCACACACATAACCAGAAAAGCTGCTAAATACAGCCTTGGCAACAAGTTCCAGTATGAAAAGCCACTTTTTTCTATCTACATGTGGTTGCAGGGAAACACACACAGCTTCGCTGGAGAGGCAGACACGGAGGACCATGCGCTCACCTCCTGGCCGCGGCAAGCAGCACCTCCTGACCACAAAGTTGCAGTTTCCTGACCGGAGCACGCAGGTTTTCAGGCTGTCTGTGAGTTCTCGCACTGAGCCAAATTCCCGATCCCAGCCCTCAAGAACAAAAACGGCTCCCTTCTGGTGAATACGGAACTGGCGGTGGGTCGGGGGTGTTCCGTTCTGCATGGGATTGTGTATGCACAAACACAAATTTGAGTTTTGACCTTGCATCCTATTCACATGCACCATGCTTGCCATTGCAGTCAAACCCTTAAAACCCCACCCCCCAAAGCTACCTGCGCTTTGCTGAGAACAGTCAGTATGATGCGGTGGAAGTCCAGAACACTCCAGCGCACCAGGAATATGCCCTCCTCTCCCGCCTCCTTCCGCAGCTTCTGCAGTGCAAACTCCTCCCTGAGGGCAACACGGTCTCATGTAAACGTGTGCAAGTGCATGTGTTTCTGACAAAGTGAGGGCAGCAATTATGACTTCTAATAAGTGAATCTGTGGGCATCCAGCTTTTACACAGATAAAAGAAACCAGAAGGACTTTTAAAATTCACTCAAACACATTTCCAGCCACAAAAGAGTAACGCAGCTGCCTACTAATACACAAAGGAATTTGTTCCAGAGTTTTTTTGTTTCAGAGGGAACTGTGCTAAGGGAAAAGAATCTCAGCTTCTACATTCACGTTCAGAGACATTTACATGGTCTTACACACACTTTACTGTGGAACAATAGATGCGGAGGATGAACAATGTAACTGCCAGAGTATATGGTTTGTGTATTGTTCGTATGTTTAGCAACATGCAACGGCCTGGTATTTGTTCTTCAGAGAGTGAGTGCAGCGAATGACCGCTGCACAATACATACCGCATAGGGCCATGCAGCCCGTTGGCCGAGCTCAGCACCACTCGGGGTGGGGCCACCTCATGACACAGGTAGTGGTGGGCATCAGCGGTGAGACGGAAGTACCCATCCAAGAGTGAGACGAAGGACTGAGCTTCCAGGGGCGAGCTGAGACAAACCTCCTGTAAACGAGGACAGAAATTTACAGTCCGACAGCAGCAAGAAAAAAGGGCTGCAGTCAGATGTAAACGCAGCACCAAAAATAAAAACAGCTGACTAACACTGTTCCGTGCACAAAGAAGCAAAAAGGAAGCAGTGGCTGACAGGAGCTGGCTGACAAGTTGGCTGCCTCACCATGAAGGAGTTGTCTTGACGGTTCACACACACTCTGGAGCCAGTGATGACAATGTGGGAGATTTCAGGAAAGTCACAGAAGGTGTTCCAGGTATTGGGAGGATTATGCACATGCTGAATTATAAGAGGTTTCCCTTTCCTTGTTCTGCCTTGGTAGTCATTCCCATGGTAACCGTTCTCCTGAGCCTTGACAAAATAAGAGAGCCATGTAAACACAACGGTTTTCACCAAAAATACATGCCAAGTGAACTGTATTAGTTAGCACACGTTAAGCATGTGCCAAAAGAGAAACAAACCTTTTTGTCCTTGCTATCCTGTACCTTTCTCCACTGGATTCCCTCTGTGCCAGATACCATGACCTCGTGGGTGACCTCTTGGTCTTTTCTCCACTTGGGACTTGTGGTGACTGAGCTGCTGCTGCTGCTGCTTCCTCCGTCAGGCGAGATGGTGAGGTGGCTGACAACAAAAGTCTCGACGCCAAAGCAAGACGCCAGGTGTTCCAGGGTGGCCACATACTTGTACATGACATCCTGCTGCGTGAGGCGGCCCATGCCCACTGTGTGCAGCTGGAAGCTACGCACAAACTGCGAGAACACACGGCGGATGCGAACCTTGGTCAGCAAGTTGTCGTGCTGGATTTGCTTGGCGAAAGAGCGTGGGATGCATTGCAGGTACCTGGAGGGGTTGCACATGCACAGGCATGCAGCCACACACACACACACACACACACACACACACACACACACACACATACGCCAATGCCAAGAGACAAATAAAATGCACATTACCTCCGAATGGCCTTTTTAGCAAGGCAACAAAAAACATTAGCGATCTCGTGGATTGACTGTACTTGCCTGGTCTTCTTGGCCATTTCCTGCACTGTGCAGCCTGAGTGAAGGGCCTGATGGCACAAGTGCAACACTGCCATGCCCAAACATTCGCTCTTGAAGCGACTGGGTTCCTCCTCCTCCTGAGCTTCATCCAGCGGTGCCACATCATTCACAAAGTCGAACTTCGCCTGAGGAACGTGCAAATACACACGGAGATCATGTAATGGAATGTTCCGCACAAGAAGATACAAACGCTTTGGGAACACACAGATAAGATGGAAGAGACAATCATAAAAACACAGCACAGAGATGCAAGTTCACATGGAGGACTCACCTGGGCAAACAGGTACTCAAGACAAGGCTGCTCCAGAAGAGGTGTGCCTGCGATCTTCTGTCCCCGGTGGAGTGCCCTGCTTTCAGCTGTGCGCAGCGAGTAGCGAAACACTGGTGCTTCCTGGTCACTTATTCCATGCCAGTTGCGAAAGTAGAACCTGTGGAACCAGTCAATCAGGTGGTTGTGACAAAATTGTGCTCTCTTATTTATCACTCGCTGACTTACTCACGCACCTCATGCGGTAGTGCACAACCAGGCCAGGCTGCTTCTCTGTGGTGAAGGTGTGATTTGGGCTGTACCAGCATTTAGAAGAGGGGTCATACAAGGCAAAAAGACTGTGGCACAAGGGGGTGACACCTGGGGGAAGAAAAGTTGGTTACATGTATGTGCACGCGCTCCTTTTATCAGAGATGACAGTACAAGCTTCACTTCAAAGACTAGCAGGAGAAGAGACGTAGTCACAAATGTTTAAAAACACACACGCACACACACACATACACACACACACACACGTACACACACCCCCTCCCACTCACCGATGCACTGTGCCACTTTGATTGACAGCTCTTCAGCTGTCACCTGTCCTTCATCAGTGTGGGACAGGTAGCGTTCGCCTTCTTTGCTCCACAGGAGGAAGATGTGTACCCCTGGACCTTGAGGGGCATTACAGGTACCTGCCTGGCTCAAGCCCTTGCGAGTCTTCCTGGATCTAAACATGTCTGCAGCCGCAACCTGACACCTGTGACAAACACACCTGCCTAAAGTCATTATCTGAACTCCTCGATTCATTATGTTAGCATTTAACTGTGCAGTTTCCTGACAATGTGTTGCTCACATTGTCATGTGCTGAATTGCATGTCTAGGTGACAGATAGCTGTGCCAAAAATCAGGTCACAGGTTTGTTTGCACTGGCACAAGCACGACTGCTAACAGACCCTGACCAGGCACGCACACACCTGCAAAGGATTAAAAAGCTGACAGTGGTGCTGCAGATAGCTGCTTTGTGCTGTTTTTCACCATCATAGTTGTCGTCGTTATCATCATCATCATCATCATCATCACTGCCAGCAGGGACCATAAGGTCAAGGGCCACGTTGAAAACCTTGACCACATAAATCACTTACTGCTCCAGCGTGACAGGTGAATCCCCGACACATACCGAGAACTACTAGGTGACAGAGTTGCATGGGGCTCCCCGCGCTGCCACCCGTCCATCCATCCCCTAAGTGACGTCACCGTTTACAGTCAGCAGCAACACATTCGAGCTCGAGGAAACAGGCGCCGCGTCACGTGACGTCCCATTAACTTTGTAAACACGTCCTACGGGGAACATTGGACCTCTCTTGACAGCTTTCTGGCTTACATTCTGCCCCTTTCGTCTTGTGAGTGTGTCGCGTGCGCTCGGCTCGTAGCAACATCTTACAGTCACCGAGGTGTTTTTTTTTTTTACATTTTATTTCCTCAATGTTGTCCACCGACAAAACAGAAAAATGTCCCGAAAATACATTATTAACGAGCCAATTAGTGCAGTAACATCGGTGAGTGACAACAAATCCTATAAAACGGCGCTTTTAGGGTCATTGCGTTATTTAATAAGACGGACTGTATAAGGGGGGAGTCGAGGCCTTCCGGGCTCCACCGACTCCCCACCTTTTCCATTAATATTAATACCAACATGTAACAAAGCGAAAACAAACACCGTTCCCATGGAAAATGAGGTTCTTACCGCTTTTTCCCTTCAATATTTGTGAAACATAAACACAGGGCGCAGTTATATTGCTGCGTCGCGCCACAAACGGGTCTGACTGTGGACACCGCGGCTGAACAAACGAAACCAGAGCTCGTGCTCACGCAGACCGAAAAGAAAGGTTAAAAAACAGTCTTACTGTGCAACTGGACTCGTCTGATGTTATGGTACGGCTGCTGTGGACAGTTTACGAGACATACATGAAGACTATGTTAAACAGACACTTCCTTCCATTTCCCGGAGGCTCGCGTCAGGCCCACTGCAGTGGGGAATGAGGCCCGCCCCTTGGTTGGGCGTCAAACAGGCCACGCCCCTTCCGATTGCAACTGAACGCAAGCGAAGCGTCGCCTCCGCCCCCCGTTTCGCGTACGTTCGCGCAGAAGGAACCCGCGACAGCTCCCACCTCTTGACCAGTGAGTAAGCAGCGCCAGGTCCCAAAGAGCTAATGCAAGGAGGGGCCACCGCACTGATGGGAGTTTTTAGCCCCAGAAATTTGACGGAGCTCCAATGCCGCTCTCAGCTGGCCCTCATGCACATTAGGGGGCTTGTGAGTCTACCAGAGGTCCAGTGTGATGAACATGTGAACCTTCTAGTGAAAACCTGGCAGCAAGACACCGCTGATACACTGCACTTCCATTCAAGGTTTTATTTTCAAACATTTTTGCATTGATTGCCCAAGAGCTCACATAGGACAGGTTTGTCATTGTGCATGTGCCAAATAAAGTAAAAAATGTGAACACCTGCAAATCTGAGAAACACTTAAATAAAACAAATGAGCCTCTGTTGGTATTTGAACTGCACCAGCACATTTTACCCTCCTGAGTATGACTGAGGCCCTCGGGGGATCTGCCGTCTTGCTGTGGTACTAAACCCCAACTGTCACAGTGGCAGGTTGGGCACATCTTGCTCAGACACGAGAAAAGCTCATGGGACAACAAGGCAAGCGTGAGAACAGCCGACACTGGTTCCCGGGCTCAGGGAGACACACACAGGAGCAAAGGTCTAACATTCCACGCAATATTGTTACACCATCTTCATAACAATTATTGCTAAATAAAGAGCACATTTTCCTCATACAGTTGAGTGTTGCATTATTGTTTAATTAGTGCTTAACCTTCCATTCCACTTTTCCCTTCTGCCCACCCCCTGACCAGAAAGAGGGTGAGGGACACAGAAACCACTGAGATGTCTACTGAAACCGAGGCATGATGCTACACAGCCAACAGCACATGAAGGGGGATGGGGAGGAGAGAAGGGAGGAGGGGAAAAAAAAAAAAAAGGTACAGTGAGGGAAGACAGTCAAGTAACATAACCCTACTTGGGGGAAACAACTTTAAAACACTATAAAAAATATATATGTTCATAATAACATAACAGCAACAGTGACTGTGTTTGAAACGAAGCTGAAAGTCATCAGAAGATCAGTCTTTCTTCTCTGCTTCTTTTGGGAGCTCTTCGTACTCGGACTCGGCCTCCTTCTCGGCGCCTTCCTCTGTCCGAGCGTTGGGGACCCAGAGCCCCGAGTCAATGCACCTCTGCATGTGGGCCTTGGCCTCCTGTTTAACACAACATGTAATGGAAAAGCACAATCACCCATCGTGAAAGCAGAACACTCCTGTGCTAACACAACGAGCCAAGAACCTACTGTTGGATCCATCTTGCTGATGACATCCTGCAACATCTGAACGTTCTTCTCGTCAAAACATTTCTTCATCTCCTATCAAGAGAAAGCATCAGTGTTAGTAGCAATAAAGTGATTAAAAAGAGTACCTAGTAATATTATACAGCACCTCCGTGGTTTTTTTTAACTATTGTTACAAATGTACCATAATTGTGACAGCAGAGGCAACTGCTTTTCTTAAGAGTTTCACAGTAAAATCAGTGAACAGAAGCATCTTCTTATCAGAAGGTTGCCATCATGTGGTACATCTTTTCTCCACACTGTATTTTGGCTAAAATACCTCGCACACAACAAAACATCCCTGTGGTTACATCACGTTATGTAGGTTTTCCACACTGTCCGTCTTCGAATAGGACACCAAACACCAGTCCCATAAGCCTAATACAGAGGCTGGTGAGAGGTACCTCAGGCAAGGATTCATACACCTCCACGGGGTCCAACCCTCCTGGCCCCAAGCGCTTCTGCCTCTCTTCCTCCTCGTACTCCTTCATGGCTTTTTCGATGCGGATCTTAGCCCGGCCGCGTACACGCTCCTTGAAGGCCTCCAGCTCATCGTTGAAGGCATCCTGGTACTGTTTGTCTGCCGTCTGATATACAAACACACTGCAGTCAGCTGATCACCTCAATAAAAATCACTCCTCAATCTTAGTGGGGGTAATGTAGAGCACAGCATACATGCGACGAAGAAAACGGCCCCTGTAAGCTGCACACAAAATTACTCTGGAAACTTAATATGTTTCAAAAAAATCAGAGAACAATAAAGCTTGTCAGAAATTGCTTTCAGGTGTAGCTGATCTTATTAAAGGGGTTTACTGTGTATGCACCTACACACCAGTGACACTGTTCACACTGACCTTGATCTTCGCAAAAAATTGGCGGAAGCACCCACGGGGGTCCACCTTCAGGCTCTTGGCCAGCTCGAGGATGAATTGCATGACGATGGTCTGATGGGCGACCTGCTCCATCAAGGCGTGTTTCTGTACAGAAACAAGTTTGGGATCTCTCAACACACACACACACACACACACACACAAAAGGAAAGTCAGAAATCTTACCTCTTCCACCTCCAGGTCAATGCACATGATGACCAGGTAGTTGGCTGTTTCCTCACACACCAGGTGGGGATTGTCTGACAGGAACTTCTGACTGTCATCCCACCGCCGCAGCATCCCTGAAAAACAAAAGCACCAGTTAGATCACTGTCGTGGCAACACCACCATCCAATCAACGTGGGAGGGGGCACACAAAACTCACCAAAATGTTTGATTTGCTTCTCATACTTCTCCACAAAGGTCTTGTGCTTCTGCTCTTTTTCCTCCTCTGTCTCTTCTTTAGGTTCTGGTTTGATATTCATGATGCTCTGGTAGAAGGCAGAGGAGCAGAGATGAGCAACGCAGTCACAAAAATTTTCAGCCACCTCCACAAACTGAAAGTTTCCATCAGCTTGCCACAGGATGGCCAACCTTGCTGAAACCATCCCTGCTGAGTGTGTCCACATTCCAGGGCATCTTCTTCTCCTCACGCCGGTGCTCCTCTAGCTTCTTCTCCCAATCCCGCTCCTCTTTCTTCAACTGCTTCTCCTCCTCCTGTGCTCGTCTCAATTCCTCAACCGGTGCAGCAGAGCTCTCCAGCTCACGCACCTTCTTCTGCACCTCAGCCAGCTTGCGCCGGGACTCTGCCAAACTCTTTTCCAGCTCCTCACCTTTCTTCTGGAACTGCTCCATCCGCTCGACGCGTGCCTGAGTGGGACAACAGCAGCAGCTCAGTGACTGGTTAAGGCACTAAACATATTGGTCACATACTGAACATGTGCAATAACAACCTGTCATTTTATTATAATGCTGGATAGAAACATGGCATCGTTTAATAAAGCCCACGTGACAATAATAATATTGTATTTATGAAAAGCACGAGAGTCAATCTGGCAACATCACTTATTAGGTTCCCAAGGCGCCACCATCTCTGCTGAAAACCATTAGACTCTACAGCCAGTCCCCTCGCTGTCAGGCCTGCACTGAGCTGTCAGAACTTCATTTCCTCAGCCTCAGTCATTTACGGATTTACTTAGCTGGCACTTTCCTCCAAAGCAACTGACTAACCATGATTTATACAGCTGGGCAACTTAGGGTAAGTACCTTCCTTAAGGGTACTACAGCAGGAGGTGGTATTCAAACTGAGATCCTTTGATTGTAACCATCTCCCGGACACCGTGACAGTGTGATATTTATTACAGTCTTCTGTGCAACTCCGGTACAGCATGGAACAGCTTCCCTTGACAATACAATCCAACTATAGCAGGTTATATACTATAGAATAAAGTATGGGACACTAGACCTGGTTTACACCATCATCTCCCACCATGGAGTCACTCATTTGCATCTCTTACATGTTATCCTTAGCTGTACTTCAATTAGAAAGTGAAGCAACGAGGCTGTTGAGGTACCAGGCCGGAGGTGACGGCACAGGCCGAATGCAGCCTGATTAACCCAGTAATCAAGATGTTTAGCAACGACCCACTTTCTCACAACTACACACTACCTGTAAACTACAGTAAGTTTGTGAAGTGACACAAAGGGCATTCTGAATGTGTACACTGACAGCTAGAAAAGTACTTATAAATAAAATAAGCGTAGCATTGTGGCCTGTTTGGTGCGTAACTGGTATGTGTTTGACATATACTGTGTGTGTGTGTGTACTACGTTGGTAGATTTTGCGCGTGACGTATTCAAGAACAGGCACCGCGTGTTGAATTTCGGGTGTGTTGTGTTTACGGTGTATTTCATTTGTTTTTTACCTGGTGTCTCCATCTGAACAGGCTCGGGGTGTCGATGTTCGGGTGTGTGTCATCCTCGTCGTCCGAAACTTCAATGTGGTCCCAAATGCTGTAGTCTATCGTCGTCATCTTCGCCTTACCCTCCTTCAAAGCTTTTTTAAAAATTTTTTAAGAAGTCTTCAGCTGAGCACGAGCGTTAAACCCGTGGAAAACACCCTGAAAAAGCTACTCGGTTGTTAAATCCGCAGCGCTAACGGTCCGGCCGCCTCAGAGAGCAGCAGCGCGCTGTCGACGGAAGAAAGAACCATCCAGAAACTACCCTCCCGGCCAACGAGGGCTGCCCTGCGTCACGCGGAAGGGGGATGCGGCGGCACAGTCACGTGACCCACCCGGAGCGAAGCCGTCCGTGATGCACACAAGGTAACAAAATTATAACTGTAACACGCTATCAATTTAGTTTATTAAGTAAACGTGGCGCAGGCTGGCCAGTACTGCACACCAGGTCAGCTGAGTTATGACGGACTCGTGCTTTCTAGAAATCTCGACCTTTTTCTGGCCCAACACGTCATCTTAAAGCGACAGACCGCAAATGCTTGTAGTCAACAATGGCTCCTTTTCTTCAACCAAATTTGGCAACGTGAAGGCGGTTCGCTGACACTTGATGTTGAAACTTGATACACCTTGTGAGAGATTATTTATCTCTGACCGGAAATTGTTCAGAGAGGACTGTTTAAAGACGCTTATACAGTTCTGAATTCCACCACAAAACTGAGAAATTGTATAGGCTTTATTAGTAAGCATTATGAATGTAAATATTTCATAGTGAGATTGTATTATAAAAAGAGGTTATTTGTGTACAACTACAGCAAAAATATTCCTCAAGGTACAGTTTCTTACACAGGAAAACTTCAAATACAAGTAGAGCACAAGTCCAATGTAATTCAAAAGTAACAAGACAAAGTCACAGACAAGCTGGTGTAGTAGAACCTCTCTCTTGGGGGTCAGCTGGTACCTGAAAACAGCAGCCAGAGACAGTGTTTAAGGTGTGTAGGCCAGAGAATATTTGTGTTATTAAGTTAAAATGATGAACTTACCAGCACTGAGAACATATCTTTAACAGTCTCTGTGCTTTTTTGCCCTCTTTAAACTCCTGCAAAAAACCACAATGCAAGATAGACACACTCAAATGTATGTGCACACAAAGGTACAACGCCAAACAGGAACAAGTTCCATGAAATCTGCAGATGTACAGCATTTGTGTAACCACAGTCATACCTCTGGCTTTGTGTTTGATTGTGAACCGCTTGCTCTTCATTCCCAACCGGTTGGAGGCACTACAGGAGTAGGTTCCTGGAGACAGGCTGGAAGAGATAAACACTGCCTGGTCCTCTGGTTCCTTCTCCTGAGAGCGTGAGGTGTTCCAGGAGTACACAGGAGGTGGGTTTCCCTGAGCAGTGCAGTTTAATGTCACCTCTTCACCCTTATTCACCTCTATGACCTCTAAACTGGGACCAAGGAGGAAGGGGGCATCTGGAAAAAGAAAACAAAATTACACAAGCATTTGTTTAAAAACATTCAGCACTATGTATGTATGCCGACTCCATGCCATTACTTTCTAAGATGAGATGTCTTACATGTAAACATTGAAGGCTTATGATTTGACATGTTGTGTGGAGTAAACATAGTGTGTACTGGCTCAAAATGCCTGTGTCTTTCATAGCAAGACCAATGTTGTGTTATCCACACAAGATGCATATTTGACCTGCTGCTCCTCAGCTGATTTATAGTGAGCCTATACTTATACTCATCAAAAAGCGACAACTTCAGGATGCAACACAGTATGTGTGACCAACCTTCAGGTGGCAGACATGAGTTGTGCATTTTGGCAAGCAAATATTGTAGAACCACTTTAAAAATGGAGATCACTTGTGATGAAAACAAGACAGCCGTGGCTTTTGTTGCATAACAGTAGACAGTTATTTATGGTTGACATGTATAATTAAAAAACAAAACTTAATTTAATTTTGTCTACCTGTAACAGAATACTCTCAGTCATGCAGACAGTTTAGCGTGGTTTACCACAGGTTCATATTATATAAATTATATTAACTATACTTGATAGTATACATGCAGCAATATTGGTGGCATAGAAGGACAGCACTGATGTAGAGAAACCAAAAATGCTAATACTCTAAATAAATGGTATTGATTGACTCACAGTGCACAATAATACTGAGGGGCTCTGATGTCATATTAAGGGGTGGTTGTGGTCCTTCAGGTCCCAAGTCCAGCTCTGCCACACATCTGTACTGAGCGCCATCATCTGCTCTACTGGGGGTGATAAGGAGGATGGAGGACACTTGCACAGGTGAGGCTGGTGTGAGGTCAGAGAAGGTGTGATTGTAGACTTCTGTTTGCCCTCTGTACCACTTGAGGTTGAGGTACTGAACAGGAGCGATGTTGTGAACCTCGCACTGGAGCTGGTACTGTCTCCCCTCTTGCATTGGGCCCGTTTCATTCAGAGAGCTGATTGACACGCTGTCAGGGGTCTCTGGGGATGAAAAATTCAAACTCCATTTTCAGCATGTGCAGGAGGATTGTACACTTTGATAAGAAAGGGTAGACTGTACATCATTTCTCCACAGCTGTGGAATAGGTCACCATCCATGGCTAGAGTGCATGTTCAGATGATGTTTACTTAGTGCAGGACTGGTGATTCCACTGCTCTCTTCACTTACTGTAGAGGACAAGGTGGAGTTTCTCCTCACATTGCCTGGGTGCAGTGAAGAAAACCCCGTAGCATATCGGGTCTTCGATCCAATCTGTAAGGCTGTCGACCCCCCACTGGACTGTGAGATCCCGCTGTGTGTTGGCTGCTCCGACGGCTGCTTCCCAGCCTAGCACGCGCACTGGGCGTGAGGCCACACAGCTGACGGAAATGGGGTCCCCAAATGCTACCACCACGCGCGCAGGCCGCAGTTCCAGCGAGCAACTGTACCCGTCTGCTGAAACACCAGTGAGTTGCCATGGTGACAGTATCGCTGTCAGGCCAACAGGAAAGATCATCAGTTATGATGGCTTTGGGGTGACACTGATAAACCATGACAACATCACAGCATCACAGCTAAACTAGCAGTTATATTAGGAACATTTGTTCCACTGACAGTAAGACAGCTTGCTGGCAACTGAAAAAAATGCAGCTTCTTAGAGTGCAAATTTAATAACTTGCATTTAGATCAGATTGAAAAGTTTCACTTGTATGTGATACTTCTCATAAGGGACTGTAAAGGTATGCTGCTCTCATGTACATTTCAACAGATTTAAACTAAATTGAAGCAAGATTTTAATCTTTTGCATTTCAAAATGGCAAAACATAAGAAGTAAATAAATTATGATGCATTAAGAATTTCATATTATTAGGTTTACAACAAATGTGTGATGCATTTGTATTCATACTTTCCTCCTGTCCTGATTGCAGAGAAGCTGACTATTGCTGGTTTCCACATAAATGCTCAAACTATTTTTGCTCTACAGTATGCATGTTTTGTGCATTAGTCATCATGAATACATAATAAATGCTTCTAAACCTGAAAATTCTTTTTCTACACTAAAATAAAAATGTGCTTGAACAAAATGACATTAGGGAAAGTAATCAGTTACAAAAGTGATTCTCAGTTCCAAAGTTTGTTTGTTAATTAACAAATTAGGAAACAGTTGAAACTCAGCAGATGAGAAACATGGAAAGTAACCATGGTCTTACCTAGGTAAAGCATGCTGAGAACAAGAACTAACTTCATGTCCTCCATTGCAGTGGAACAGAGCCCTCGGCGAAGCCCACAGTGAGTGTGTGTTCAAAGCTGAGCGGAGTTCCCACTTAGTCCTGCTAGGCAACCTCACACTGAAATGCGGACAGGGAACAAAAGCAGTGCCCCCGCTTCTGTTCCAGTTACCCCACACAAAGTGGGACTTGCATGGGCTGCTAGTGGGCCAAGCTTGGGGGCGATGCTTGGATCCTTCATGACTTCACCGATTTAAATGAACATTCAGTCAACTTGTTCAACTTGGTAAAGAACCATTCGTTTAAAATTAAGTCACGTTGTATATTGCTCTGGATATACCTTCTCAAAAACAAACTTAAGTACATTTAGTGAAAAAATTTTGCTACATGTTATGGTTTCTGTAAACTATGTGGGCTGGTTCAGTATCTCACAGCAAATGAAGCATTCTGTGTCGTATCTAAATGATTAAGCTAGGTTATGGCATCAGAATCACTGCTGCTTACTTTATAAACAAATATATATTCTGCAGTCCATCCTTTCATGCTTGTTCCCCTCAACCTGAATGACCTGCAGTGCTCCTTTATGGTGTTTAGATCATTCATCATTATTAGTAGGATTTGGATTGGAGAAGTCTCCAGAACCTGAAGAGATGTGTTGTGCAAACATAAGCACTACTTTCCCAAGGCTGTTTACCAAGTCTGCATGAATACAAACTGTGACAAAGAGGTTGGGGGGGGGGTCAAAGGTCATGATCTGCATAGGATTTAAGGGTTAAGATGACGTTTTTGTTTTGTTTTGTTTGTAGTGACTATATATTCATTCACAGGGTGTCCCAAATACCCTCAGAGGAAATGCTGGCCAGGTTGCCATGACAACAGTGCCTTGGATGCATACACTGGGGTTCCCAGTAAATCAGTTTCCCATGAGCCCCTTCACCAGAGTGACCACGAACAGATACAAAATAGGCCAAGACACATTTAAAAACATGTCCTTTATACAGATGACCAGCAACAGAATAACACACCATGTACAGCGCACACACACACACACACACACTGCGCTAATTGTTATATTGTCAAATGCAGCTATACTTTGACAATCTCCATCAGCATGTGTCTCTCCTGTCCTGTTGGTGAAATTTACTTTTGTCTTCTCTTACCTGTACATCGTTTTGAAGAAACTCACCTGCTAAATGAATAAATGTAAAGGTAGATCATAAGCAACATGGGAAATATGTAAGAAGAATCTAAAGATAACTCTCATACTTGACAGTTGAACTGACTAAGCAGTTTCTGAGTAGGTGGTGAAAGTCATTCATTGTCAGATGATGGGGTCCATCAGCAGATGTCCAACATCAGTGGCCTTCCAGACTAAGTAGGCAATTTCAAATGTTCTGGAGTTTCTCTGAAAGAAACAAAGATGACCCAGATGGCAATGAGAAACACGGATGTAGCCTAGCCTGCATCAGCAGTGAACCACTAGGTAATTTTGGGGAAAAGAGAAAAAAGAATTTAGATGTATTCAAGATGGGTAAGTGACAGCCTCTATTTAGACATTCCTCTGATGGCAAAAATGTCTCCTACAGCTACAAAATCCACAGCTAAGAAAGCTAACCACAGCTAAGAAAAAAACAATCACATTTTTTTGTCTCCACAGGCAAAAACCTTTGCTCTTTGTTGTCTGTGCCATGGGGTGGTTCGAATTGGACTCAGTCTGTGTGGACTTTGCATATTCTCCTTGAATTAATATGGTTTCCTTCTACAGTCCTAATATGTGTTTCGGGTGATTTGGTGTCTCAAATTGCTGTTAGTATATGAGTGAATGAGTGTTTGCTATTGTCCCCTGTTGGACGGCTATCCCAACCAAGGTGTACCCTCCCAAGCCCTGTGCTTCCAGGATGGGCTCTGACCCTGCACTGGAAAAGTGCGAAGGAGTCTGACTACTTCAGCTGGACAAAGATCAAAGATGATGAAGCAGTTGATGAATAGCAAGTGAAAGACTTTACATGTAGAAGTCATCCTTCTTAAAACTGTGTGATGCTTAACAGGCAGCCAATGCAGACCACATTAGTGCAGCATAAAACTGCTAACAATCCTGCTTTTATTCACAAGATCCATTGTAATTGTAAGTGTGACTGAGGTCAGTTACAATTTAGTGCTAAAAATAAAGGCTTGTAAAAATGTGGACATGTGTAGCAGTTAAAGTTGAAGTTACAACAGTCATAGGTTGTGGTTTCAGTACTCACAGTATACAGTGACTCTGAGGGGCTCTGACTGCACTGCAGGAGGGGGTTGTGGTCCTTCTGGTCCCAAGTCCAGCTCTGCCTCACACCTGCACTGAGCTCCATCATCTGCTTTGCTGGGGGTGATCAGGAGGGTGGAGGAAACATTCACAGGTGTCTTGGCATCTTCAGAATAGGTGGTTATATTCACGACATCATCGCCTTTGTACCACTTCACTCTGAGGTTCTGAACTGGAGCCACATTCTGGATGTCACACTGTACTGTCTCCCCTGCACCAAGGGACCAGTGTGGCCAACAAAGCTGAGGGAAACTGTCTGGAGTCTCTGTGGAGTAAAGAGTAGCATAGTCCAAAGCATGTATTTATTGTTACACTGAAACAAGTAAATAATAGTTTACCAAGTGATAATGATGCAAATCCAGGTATATTCTGAGACTGTTATAAACAGGGTTGTGGTACAAAACAGGCTACAGAATTTTGGGAATTCTTCAGCAGTGTCTTAAGTCCTGACCTTCTCTAGTTTAATACTCTTTTAGCTCTTTGAGAGATCAGAATTCAGAAAAAAGTGAAATGCTTACTGTACACAGTGACTGAGAGTCGCTGGACACATGGAGGTTTTCCTACAAAATCTGTGTAACACAGTGGTTCCAGGCTGTCAGATGTTTCACAGTCCAGAGGAGAGACTGGACACCTGTTTGTATGTTTACAGGGTTTTGCTGAGCCACTCAGCCCATCCCCAGGTGGTCTGTGGACATGGTGCAGTTTACTGCCACTGGGTCTCCATAGCTCACCACCACTGAGGGAGGGTTGATCTCAATGGGACAGACATCATGTTCCACTAAAACACACAACAGGTATCTCAGCAAACACACATTGATAAGAGACCTTCAGGACCATCAAACAGGCACAGCAACTCTATGACTTCCGGGCAGCCTACAGCCTTAAAATGCATCACCATAAAATAAAATACACAGTTGCAATATTGATATTTATTAATATTCACAGTATCATATGACTAAAGTTTTTTATTTCCATCCTTTTCTATACTTAATAGTGAAAACAATCAGGCCTGGTTTTAAAAATGTCTTTTCACTGGTGCCTGGGCTGTGTAGTGGAGGAGCTGCTGCAAACATCTAGGGTGTATTTTGCTTGTATGCTAATCTGTGACAAAAGCATTTTTTCCACAATACTTTCTCATTTACAAAACATAAATTTAACTATGAAGCCCTTTATATACTTTTAAATCACTGCACTTACTTTGTTCTTTACTTAGGCTGCCTGGACTGCTACACTAGTGATTAGACCTAATTGTTGTTTACCAGCATTTTAATGTGTGTACAGGTAACAGAAGATGATGTCTGATAATTGAAATAAAATCAAATCGCTAAAAATGTCATTTTCCTGTACACACCAAGTTGGATGATCATCAAACTCCAACCAATTTGCTCTGACTCGAGGTATGATAGAAAAAGTTGAATGTCCTACAGTGGCTCAGTCACGGTCCCTTTTACCCCTACTGAAAATCTGTGGCACTACTGTGTTTGACAATTGCAGCCCACCAGTGACATCCAAAAAACCTGAACATCCTGCTGCAGATTTGCCAAGATGAATAAGAAAAAAAACTCCCAAATGGTGTGCAAACCTGGTACAAAGTTACTCCAAAATACCTAAAGTTGTTACTGTGGCAAAAGGTGGCTCTACTGAATATTAATGAGTGGGGTTTGAGTACTGATTTTGGCTGCCACAATGTATTGTTAGGGCAGATGCTTTCACGATAAAAATAAATACTAGAAAAATATATGTAAGTATAATTTGGAATCCAGCCAATATGCTGATAACTTTCAATGGGTTTTAAATACTTTTGCAATTCACTGTTCTTACCATCCCATCCCAGAAAGTTGATGTGACAACAGTCATAGGTGGTCGTTTCAATACTCACAGTGTGCAGTGGTTTTAAGGGGCTTTGACTGCACTGCAGGAGGGGGTTGTGGTCTTTCTGGTCCCAAGTCCAGCTCTGCCTCACACCTGTACTGAGCTCCATCATCTGTTATGTTGGGGGTGATCAGGAGGGTGGAGGAAACACTCACAGGTGTCTTGATGTCTTTGGAATAGGAGTTTATTTTCACCAAATCTCCAAATTTTCCATAAAAGTGAGTTACTTTCACAATATCTTTGCCTTTGTACTACTTCACTCTGAGGTTCTGAACTGAAGCCACATTGTGGACATTACACTGTAGCCAGTACTACCTCCCCTCCTCTAAGGGGCCAGTGTGGCCGACAAAGCTCATGAAGAGATTGTCTGGAGTCTCTGTGGAGGAAAGCAGGAGTATTTTATTTCTTACTTATACCTACTGAAAGAAGAGTCCATTATAAACAATAGTAAAATGCCTTTACATTAAAAACTTAAACAGACTCTTTAGTTTCACTGTTATTTCTTGGCAACAATGAGTCTTAACATGAAGCACCAGCAGGTCCCTGTGCTGTTGCAAGAGGGGTGAATGACATCACCTCACATACTAATAATCATTAATGTCTCAAAAAGTACAAGAACTGTAACATTATTTTAAATAGCACAAATGCCCCACTAACAAATGAGCCAAGTTTTAGGTCCCAAGACTGTTTAGGACTTATCTTAGAAACAAGCAATGTACAAATTCAAATTTTTGTGGTACAAAACAGCACAACAGCTGTTTCTTGCAGTCAAACGTCTTAGTTACACAGTTCACTTTTTTACATTTTTGTTATTTTTTCTGTTTTGTTCCCCAAATTGCATGACAATTGCTGATATATTAACTTCAGGAGGTCTGACTGTGTTCATGAGTTGGAGACAAGCATAGAGGTCGAAGAATGGTTTAAAATGGTGGAATTTGGCTGTTGTGGTTTGATTCAGTCTGTCATTTTACCTTTTTTTATTTCTTGATTCCTTGTGTTTGTTTTTCCTCCTTTTCTTAGATTCTTCTTTTGCCATCAGTAGCATTCAAGCCAAAAAGGCTGTTGTCATTTTTTTTGCTGAGTTTTCTTTGTGTTTTGGCTTAATTGGTCATGACAGAAAAATGTAATCCTCTCCCAGCTTTTTTGCTCGCTTGCTGGGCAGATATGTTCCTGTTTGTCATGCATTCCTGACAGAGCTGAGCACAAATCATCTAAATGAAGCCATTAGCACCTGAATGCAGTTTCCGTACTCTCTGCTGATACTAAGGTTAGCACAGTGCAAAGGAAACAGGCACTTTATCAACAAAGGTTTTCAAATCGCTTTCATATCCATATGCATGAACGATTTAAAGAAGGTCAGTCTCTAAACTCACCACCTGTAAGGAGGAGGAAGAGGTTGAGGAAGCCCAGTCTCTCCAAACATTTCATCGTGTCTCACAGGACCGAGGACAATCAACAGCCAGTGTTTCAGGATGAACTCTGAGTTGAGAATGTTGCCAGGCTCTCAGAAGGGGGAAGGAGAATGAAACAGAAACTCAACAGAAGAAGAGGAAACTTCAGTGACTTTGCTGGTGGCTACAGCCGAGGGTAAAGACAGAAGCTCTCCTAAACTGGAAACACTTTTTTGGGCTGTGATTTCATCTGTTGACCACATTGACTGGCTGAACTTTGTCAGATCAGTGTCAGCATGGTATGTGAAAACCACATCTTCTGAAACATCAGTATCATGGGAGGGTGGTCCAAAGGGCAGCTTCACTCTCCTGAAGCCTGACCTGAAAAATTACGCTGACCTTAAATCTGAGCCTTTCCTGTTCACTAACTTTACCTCGACCACAAAATTTTATTGACACTTCTTCCAAAACCATATGTGTAATGGTGTCCCTTGCTGCCCCCCAAGCTACCTCCAGTGTCCAGAGGCCTGACCATAGTAATTGCTGAGCCCTAAGCCTTAGCACTTGATCCAGCGTAACCTTCCTAATCTCTAGCCTAATCTTTGTGTGCAAGTTCCAAAAAAACACAAGCCACATCCCTAACCTGAGCTTTAACATGGCTCCACAGTCTGACTCTATTGTCATTACCACAATGTTTCTTCCATTTTTGGAGTGTTATCATATTAGTGTACTGTGATTTCCATCCCTTAGCACCATGCTGCATTACATAAGTGGGTTGGGTCAGGTGAGAAGCAGTTGGATGAATCTCTGATGTATTATTAACTTGTGACCACAGTCTATATCAATCAGCGTTAGATTTTATTGTGGATTTTAGAACCTGTTAACTCACTCTCATGTGGTCAAATCAGAAGTAGGGCAAAGACAAAATACAAAATGCATAATATTCTGGGCAAATGACATGAAAAGAGTGATAGTAGTCTTGCCAACATGTCCATATTTTGAAGCCTTTCAGTTCACATGAGACCTCCAACCTGTTCAAAGCTTCCTTGATTTCCATTGCAGAACTGAAAAGTGAACTGATGCCCTGCAGGTTTCTACACAACTATTTAAATTAATGATTAACAAAACAAACATTTTCATACAATTTCTGAACTGTTTGGTTCAAGAATTTTATTTTTTGAGGCGGGACAGTGATGTAAATCTTCACTGCACCAGGGAAGATGCCAAAAACAAAAAAAAGGAGTATTTTGTTGTTGTGTGTATGTACACACCCGCTAGTCGCATAGACTTCACACTATTTACATAAACTGTGTCAGTGTGTCACTTTTTCTTTTCCGTCTCAGTCTAGTTTGACAGAATTATTGCTGTTGCACAAGAGAGGAGTTAACATGGATCTTCTAATTCTAAGCCAAGCATCACTGTGTCTGCTCTCCCTCTGGCATCTACTGCTGGTATATCAGGACAGAAGACATCTCTCTCTGTCTCACGCACGCACGCACGCACGCAAAACCTGACATATGCCTTTGGTTGCTGACACTGACCCAGAAAAAATAGAGACAAACATAAAGAGAACATGCAAACAGCACAGAGCTGGATTTGACCCCCCAAGTCTGAACCGGCACTCATGAGATGTACAGCTCCAGTGGTACCTATGACTCCTCTGTGACACCAGTGTACTGACATACAAAGCTCAACATACAACAGTGTTACTCATTTTGGAAAGGCAGGACAGCACAGAAAGAAAACATTGTTCATCAGCATTTAGAATGGAATTATCACATCACTTTCACCATGTCTCCATTTGCTCTGTATACAAAGGATATCTTGCAGGTGAAATGTAGACTTCAGAACATGGTTGTGAATTGCACTTAAATTTTGAATGTGAAACCCAGGAGTGGGCGTGGGTACGTGAATCTAGTGTCGGCTGCAGTTGAAAACACTATCTTCAGTTGCGTGGAGGTGGGGACTCAGAAGTAATGATGAGACAAACGTGGTCTTGGCTCACTGAAGAATGAGGGAGCAGCATGATCTTCATTCAGTCTGAACATCTGCGTAGAAGAACAGCGAGTATGAATCCATGCACTACAACAAAACAGAAGGCCCAGCCACAGGGTGACTGATGTGTGACACACCAAGAGCGTTATTCTCTCCCTCCAAGACTGAGATGAATTTACACTCACACTGTGTACTGACAAATTAAACGAACACACACTGTACAATTTCCAGATTTCAGTAAGAGCTTTCAGATGTCCACTGGTGGGAATCGGAGAGAAATGCATCCATTTCCCATGACAGAAGAAATAATAAATGATTCTACATTCCCTGGAAATAAAAACCAAATAACAACCAAAAAGATAAGATCTTTGTGTTTCCGTTCTCATACGAAAAATTCCCACCTTGTGGAGCTTGATGAAAATGTTCAGTTCTTGATGATAAAGACCCCTACAGCCACAATCACGATTACTATAATAATAATAATAATAATCAGAAAAATAGCCCAGGGTGGCAGAGGGGAACCTGGGGGGAAAGGTAAAGATTAATTCAGGTGCTCATGTAGTTGTGACAGAACTCTCATAGATCCATCTGTGTAAAAATTATACAGTAGCATCAAAATTAGTAAAGTGGCTTTTCTGAAAGTTGTGTCATATTATTTCATTTCTCAAGTGACATGAGAACCAAACTTCGTCTTTCACACTTTTTCATTGCCACCACAGGCCCTTACAGATAGTCAGAGGTGTGAAGCTTCTAACACAAAAAGAGACATCAAAACAACGAAACATTGTGATCCATTTCCCATTTTTCTCCAGGAAAAGCATTTTGGTTCGGAGCTGATGTACCTCCATCTAATACTGCCATCCCACAAAGGTTTCCACACCAATTTGTTAAGTAATGATGCTGTGGTCCCAAACAAACTTTCTTTATGAACTGAGGTTTGTATTAAAGATTCTGTGGAGGATGGTAAACTGGTGACTTCGTTCACATTCTCATTTAATGGCCCTTTGGTATAAAGGCCCCAGGTGAACTAGGACTTTCCTCCAGCAGTGAGAAATTGCTCCATCATGGAGGAAGAAGAACCATGTGGTCACTTTAAGAAGAGTTACAGGGCATACAGTGCTCTCTGGTGGGGACATTTTTAACTGTCTGTCTGCTACTCTGAAATATACCATGTTTAACCACACTGGTATATTTCTTCCAGTGGAGCTGACAGCCAAATGGTGGATTTAGACATCACTG
>UFQX01000431.1:243372-381505 GCA_900497675.1 Arapaima gigas | reverse complement strand
GTTTTATTCCACCAGTAAACTATGTACTCAAATCATAAATGTGCTGTAAACAACTGTGCAAAATATTTTTTTCTCTTCTCTAAGAAATTATTGGGGAAAAAACTGTACTGTGCTCTGTGTTTGATAATAATTCTGAGAGGTTAAGCACTGTTACTTGCTATCACTGCAGCTGAAAACTAAATATTTAATTTAGTGACCAATAGCTGAAGCAACTAGTCAGAACCCAGGAATTATGATCTATCTTCACAATGGAAATGCATTTAAAATATTATTCTTGTCTTAATATTTTGATATTTAGGAGCTCAAACCTGGGTCCGTGTTGTGCCAGCAAAAATAGGACAACATCTGTCAACAAAGACATACATTTTCTTTGTAATATGAATCATTACATATAACTGCAATTTACATAATTAATAATGTTATCTTAAGACAGCAAAAAACAAGATTTTGGGTGCAGGATTTCTAAGAAATTCTTCTCCAAGATCCACACCTACATGTGTAACATCATGTTTCTATAAGGAGGATTAAGACTTAAAACTATTTTGCAGTTACCTGGTGCTGCCCGGGTGAAAAAGGTGCAAAGGTAAAAAGTAATAACACATTACGTAATCACCAAACTGTTATACCATTAAAGTGGTTGCATTCCATACATAAGTACTGTTATTGTTGTTGAGCAGGCAAACACCACTGAGAGCGGTACATCTGCCAATTGTCGGCATGTGTATGGAGAGCGTGAGACGGCTGTGCTCCTGTGTGTGTGGATGTGTGTGTGTGTAGCAGGAAAATCCATCAGCATTTATGTATGTTCTGTGTGTGAAATTACTATAGTGCATAGAACATCACTACTACCACTTCCACAGGCCTTATCAGAACCCGGCTTACGTTTTCAGTTCAATTCAATTTCATTTCATTTAATTCAGTTCATTTTTATAGAGGCTTCTTCTCGCTCTCTGAGTCACTGTAACACTTCTTGCACTCTGAAACACTTTTATTTCAACTTAGTACCAATAATGGACAAAAATAACTGCTTTCTGATAAATTTTCATGGGGAAGATGTTGCCAACAAAGTTGTCTCCTTGTATTTTCATTAGTAAATCTATGGCATTGCAACTGAATATATTACTCTGGAAAATAGGCCATTGAATTTAATACTGTGTACCTTCCACGTCCTGGAGTTAACACACTGGCTCTGGCTCTACACACAGTTTCACCTGGGTATTTCTCTACATCGTAAACTTTTACCCATAAAAACTTCTTAAAAATTTACTGTTAGCCCTACGTGAACTCCCACACACTAGAGGGCGGTATGTTCAACTCATAGTTCTTCTTTCAACCAGGAAAAAACGGGCACGACTGGTGAAATGTATGTTTGAAATTAACTTTAAATTATGACGACTGAGTGCGTTTTCGGTTACAACGCTACTTTGTCACCATTAGGGTTCCATTCTGCCTTTGTTCTGTCATCTCCCCCACTCGCAGCTTTACGGCCACTTGACTCGCTCTTCCGGCGTAGGCTGATGATGTTTTAGCCGCGTTATTGTGACGTATGTGTCATGGCGGTCTCGGCTGCTGCTGTGTATTTCGCAGTTAGTAATATACCCGTAAAGTTCCGATCCGCTGACCTGAGGAACTATTTCAGCCAGTTTATTGAGGATAAGGGTTTTTTGTGTTTTCATTACCGGCACCGACCTGAGGTGCTCAAGGATCCGACGGTAGTTAGGCGGATTGAAGACACAGCGGAGGAGCAGGGCCCGTCGGCAGCCGCTGGCGAAGATGGAGCTGCTCAGACCAAGGCCTCCGGACGGAGGGAAAAGACATGTTGCTGTATCGTCTCTGTTCGGGCCGAGGAAGCCGAGCGATTTCTGAAAATGTACGGTGGCAACCAATGGATCGACTCGAAGGGGGACTGGCTCGGCAGGCGATGTGTTCTCAAGAGGATCAAGGTGTCTGAAAACATGGGTATTGAACTGGCTCGTTGTCGCTTATTTACTTTAACATTTTTTATTTAGTTGAAACTTTTCTCCGAATTACCCATTTACACTGCTGGGCAATTTTCACTGCGATTCACGTTAAGTTCCTTGCTCAAGGGTATTACACCAGGAGGTGAGATTTGAACCTTGCTGGTACGAGTCTAAAGCCTGTTCCTATAGCCATTACGCCACCTGCTGGGCCCATTGATAACAGTGAGACGTCTGAAACTGCCTCTGAAACTATAATTCGTGTTCCAAGTTTGTGTCACTTTACAGATACAGTGACTTTCACTCTGTAAGACACCTTTAACCTGCAGTCACATCACCACAGAGGGTCAGCTCAAGTATTTTTATATTTCCATCCATCTATTCATTACCGCTTACCACTTAATCCTAAGTAAGGTCATGGTGGTCTGGAGCCTGTGTTTTATATTGATGTATTTTTATTTATTATTTGTTTTTAATGATTATTAAAGAATTTTGTTTAAAAAAAGTTCCATAAATAAACTAGCCAACACAATTATGTGACTCACATTAAGTGACAGTATACCATTAATAAAAAATACAATACAGGAAACTCACAAAATAACACTTGCTTAACAAAAAAAATAGTTAAATTTGGTGGGAATTGAGTTGCTTCCTCAGCTACAATTCATAGACATCCTGATATGTCAATTACTGCATTAGCATACATTACTGTTTTTATTCCTTGCTATTTTACTGATTTAAGGACTAGAAATTTGCTGTTTTCTGTCTTCTGTGATGCTCTACAAGCATTACAGAAACTCACTGAAGCAACAGCCAATACATCTTCTCTTTGGTATAAAAAACACAGACAGTGCTGTATTATTTAGAGACATTTAGCATCTTTCTAGGGGCCTCCTGACATATCTGCCAGGTTACTGTGAAATATTGCAGAGTGAGATACAGCCATAAATAAGGCACAACATATCTGTAAAACAGTGTATAGCAGGACATCTGCATTTGACATAAGCATTTAAAGTACAAAAGATACTGACACAAATTGAACAAGAAACAAGAGTAATTGTAGCTTTTGCATCTGTTAAAGTATATGCATTTTTGTGTGTGTTGTTTCAGATGAGAGTGATTTCCCATACAAGACCAGGTCAGAGCTGAAGAGACACATAGCTGTTACGGAGAACTTCACTGAAGCTGACCTCCGCAGCCTGCCTGAGATGAACCCCCCGGCATTGATGCCTGCCGGTAACGTGGGTACACCTGTCACTGTGTTCCTGCAGCTGATCCAGGCCTGCCGTCTGCCACCACGACTTATCCGTAAGCTGGGCCTCACTTTCCCCAAGACTGGATCACGCCGCCGCTATGGCAACGTGCCCTTCCAGTACCAGGACACATGTACAATTCGTCCCGAGGAGGAGAGTGTGTACACAGCTGGCGGTGTGGAGATTTCCGGGCCAGGCAGGATCGCACCTCCACACTTGGGCCCCCAGAGGCCTAACATTTCACCACCAGTTGAGGAAAGCTGCCTGCCAGATGTAGAAGAGTCTGAGTCAGATGCTGATGATGTAGGTGTCTTTACAAAAACTGATTTTCTCAAATATTATATCCTTTGTCTGTTGTCCTATTGACAAGTGCATAGGAGTCAAGGACCAATTTTATGCCAGCAAAATATATAAAATATAAATTTATAAGAACCAGCTGTTTGATTTTTGGAGTTTGTACCGTTTGACGAAAGAATAATGTCAAAACGTGCCCCTTTTCCAGGACAATGACCGCTGCGAGGAGTGGGAGCGACACGAGGCCTTGCACGAGGACGTGACAAGCCAGGAGCGCTCCAAGGAACGGCTGTATGAGGAGGAGATTGAACTCAAGTGGGAGAAAGGAGGGTCCGGCCTCGTTTTTTACACTGATGCCCAATACTGGCAGGAGGAAGATGGAGGTACGCTTTGGAGCAGGTCAACAGTGTCCCTTAGTTGGCACATCTTAGTAATAACTGAGAAATTTTTTAACCCCTATAACTTTTTGTGCAGACAAATGAGTTTCAGGAACTAGCTAATTAATAAGACTGCTAAGATGGTTCAGGAGGAACTGGAAGCATTTTGATTTTAAAGACTTCTTTCCCTGTTAGCCAGTCAAGTAAACTTAGTCTTGCTTAAACAGGCCTTCACACCTCACTCAGTGTTTCTGCTGTGCAATATTCACAGTGCACTTTTCCCATTGAACATTTAGCACAAGCCTGCTGCACAAGTTCTATGTCATTATTACCATTTTGACTGTAAAACAATGTAAAACCACTTACTAAGACTCAGTATGTTTGCAGTCTGTTGTTAAAATTATGAAATATAGTTAACAATAGTTTAAACTTTATATGGAAGTCAGTTGTTTCTACTTTCCTTTTCCTTTCAGCATCCCATCTCTTAACTTGAAATTTCTGTCTTTTTGACCAGATTTCGATGAGCAAACAGCAGATGACTGGGATGTCGATATGAGCGTGTACTATGACAAAGGTACTCTTAAGTATTTGCTTCTTTAGAGGAGACATATTTGAAGAGCAGTTGCTTTCTTTTAAGATTTTCTGTTTTGTTACCAAATGTTTTCTCTTGCTCTCCATAGATGGTGGTGATATGGATGCTCGTGACTACGTGCACATGCGCTATGAAAGGAGGCAGAGGGAAGGGCTCGAAAGGGGTTCTAATGCACAGCATCCAATGGGTAGCTTTGAGAAGTTCACAAAGGTGAGGGAACCAATGAAATTTTTGTTAAAAAGCCATTGTCATTTTTGAGGAACAAAATTCCCCTTCCCACTATTTAATATGGGCTTTAGAAAAACAGAAAATCTTTCTTTCTGAGCTAATTAATTGGGGTTTATACATAATTATGGAATGTTTTCTTGGTTACTTTGTTCCATTAAAATGTACATTAAGCCTCTGGCATGTCAGAATTATGATAAACTTGACTGGAAGACTCAGGGGAGGTTTACCACTGTCAAATGTTCTATGCAATCATGGATGTTCCTCATTACTGCTGTAGAGGATGTCACAAGCAAGTGGTAAATGGTGAGATACGAGAAAAAGAGTAGATGGTATTTGCTGTTCAGGTAAATGATGTGTAATTGTGATGAATGCAGGGAGTGGGCAGGAGGGTGATGGAGCGGCAAGGCTGGAAGGAAGGACAGGGACTGGGATCCAGCCAGCTAGGCATGGCGGAGGCCTTAGAGGGAGAAGGACAGCATCCTAAGTGCAAAAGGGGATTTGGGTAAGTTCAACACTCTAATCACCTCCTCCATGACCAAGAAATTTTAATGTGTAATATACCCTCCATAATCTAAAGGAATGTTCCTGAGAAGTTTGAAAATGTTCAGTCAGCTCTTTGTTTTAGCCAGAATGTACAGTAATCAGAAATCACAATTACAATTACTATAATTACTTATAAGGCATATCCTGAGTAGCTATGAATTGATTTTCATGGTTTATTAGCAACTTGATATTATATCAGTTCAAATTTCACTCTGTCTGCTCTAGGTATCATGGCGAGAAGCTTAGCTCATTTATTCCGGCAAAGAAGCAATGTTCAGACTTTCTCATCTCCACGGTGTACGACCAGCCCAGGAGTGTAGACCAGGGAGACACCCTCCTTAGACGGCAGCCTCCCACTAGCATGAAATACAGACGAAGGCAGCCAGAGGCCAGCACTGGCACAAAGAGGTAACACCACTGAAGATCTGTATAATGTATTAATTGTGGTGCTAAAGAAAAATTCAACACTTTGACTAGCAGATTGAAGTATGATGGATCATTATGTTCAACCAAGAAAAGAAAGTGTGTGGTGGGCCCTAAAATGTCTGCTTAAAGCATTTCCTTTGGCTAAATGACAACATCTTCGTGAGCACCTACTGCATCTGCTTTGCATTAAGAAACAGAGATAGGAACTTTGATTTTGATGTCCTGTTGTGACTCCTGGTCCAGAAGAGTATCTATAATAACCACCCTACACAAGTTGGCATTACAGTCCCATGAGGAAGGACATGTTACCTACTGTATATGAGACCACACTAAACAAAGGTTGCAGCAGCACCCATTCCCTCTTTGCCAAAGTGCCAACTTAACCTCACTTTATGAAATGTGTCCTGAGAGGTGTTGGCAAGTTCTTAGCCTTTATCTGGTGCGAAAAGACTGTTATTTTAGGATTTAATTATGTCAGACAGGTAATTGTGTTTACACCCTGCAATGGATTGGTGTCCCATCCAGGGTGTAAACCTTCCTAGCCAAATGTCCAGTGATTCTGGGATAAGCTCCACACTGCCACTACCCTGACCAGGACAAGTGATCGGTGAAAATGAGTGTGTGACAGCGAGGTAGCTGTGTTTGTATAATTGAGTTCATTTTGATTTTAATTCCTTGTGAATAGATGACTGTATTTATTCTGAATTTAATAATTTTGTACTTGGCGGAATTACAAAGTTATTTTAGTAAGAAAGAAATGATATAATGCATAATTTATTGTATTTTGTATTTCTTTTTGTTCTTGAGAAGTAAATATTAAATTTTTTTATATTTTCAAATGTGTAATTGTGAATATTGTAATTAAGTATTTTACCACTGTATCATAATTATATTTATTTGCAGAAGACCACAAAGAAAAAATAAAACAATGTCATAATATGGTAGAAGAAATTATTCAATACATATAATTCCCATTTTATATTTACATTTTAATTTACAATCTGAAAAATACTGCATTTCTATCACTAATGTGTGTCAGATGTACAGAAAGGAATAAAGCACCAAATAAAACACCAAAAAGGAATAAAGGAAACACCAACATAAGGTGTGTAAACAGGCCACTGGGACCCTGACAGCCTCCAGAACAGCTTTACTGCACCTCAGCATGAATTCAGCATCTGTATGGAGCTGTTCCAGAGCAATGCAACCCCATTCAAATTGTCTTATTTGGTCTGGTGACGATGGTAGTGGGAAGTTCTCTCAGGTACCGTGACTGAGTCACAATAGAAATTCTACACCACACCAGTACTTTTGGCACTTATCTTATCTTAGGGAAATGGGACCTAAAACACGACAATGCGCCTCATACCACAACAGAATTGTCGCTGATGGAAATTACTATTCTGCCCAGTAGAATCCTTGGAATGCACAGTACGTGCATATGTCCAGTAAGTAGATCATAGCCAGTGTTTGCACCACTCCACTTAATAAAGGGCTTGTGCGCTGTAGCTCAACCGTGTTGTCCATCTCTGAAGCGGTTGGACTGCTCATGACACCGTAGTCACTGGTTCTCATGAAACCGTAATATTTGTCACTAAATTCTTTGTCCAATGTGCCCCAACAGAACAATCTGAGCTCCCTCTAAATCAATGAGATTTTTTACTTCAACCCATGTTAGCCAGCATATTAAACAACAGGTGTTCCCCTACTTTAAAGGTAATTTATACAGTTCATTTACTCAAGTGCTTCCTTTCTGTCAGCTACTTGTAGTTAGTAAATGCTGAGTGTTAATATATACAATTAAATATTTGAAAGCAATTTGTTCAAATAAATATTGATTTCAATAACACAACTGGTTAGTTTTAAAATGTATCCACTAATTTAAATATAAATGGTAATAAACATACTGAGAATAAAGCGCTCCAAATAGATTTAGAGACACAAGATGGAAAAAGTGATTAACTGTCTGCCTGGAACAAAAAGCTCCTGAAGTGAAACAGACATAATCCATATAGTTTATGAACCAGATTATCTGTTTTTAATCTGGTCCTGGAGATATGTTGTGTTCCCGTCTTTTCTTTTCATGAATTGCATTTGAAAACCTTGGATTCTCGCTATAATGTTATTAATCTTTTTAATTTTTTTTCTTTTTCCACCTCAGTTTACTCATGTACACTGCAGAGTAGTTTTTAACTATCAGTTGGGAGTAAGTACCCTCACCAAGGGGACTACAGCAAGACGTGACAACCGGGGTCTTTCTACTACAAAGCAGCAATCCTAACCACTACGCCACCTGCTGGCCCTCATTTTCTTAGGTCCACCTTTAATAACCCTTGCACACTGAATTCGTCTGAAGGGAGTAACAAAGTTCTATCCTATCCTAATTATTTTTGTCTCAAAATATACTGATATTTAATGCAGTAACGATTAATGCGACAAGAAAGCAAGCGGTGCAACTATTAACAGTTAAATTCTTAATGAGTTAGTTGGGTTAAATGGCGTTCAACTCTAATTTTTAAGTTTTACTTACATTTTCGGTATGATGAAATAAACACGAGCCGCCGCGCCTTCGCGTCTACGTCTTAATGTCAGGGCGGAACGAAAGTTCTCGGCTTTGTTTCCGTCGGGATGAGATGCTGCACGACATCGACTTCCGGTGGGACTGCAACGCTGTTTGGATGCAGGTGTGAGCATTTTTAAGTACTTTCTCTTTTTTGTTGGCATTTATTTTAAAACTTTCATATAATATGAAACACAAATGTCTTCCACTATAGTTACTATGCCTGCATTACGTTTTAGCGACTTAATGTCATAAGTACGGTCCTGGATTATAATAAAATTTGCTCGCTTTTTAAAGGCAGATCATTAATATGGACTGTAGTAATATATGGTGGTTCAAAAAGAGCACGCATTAGTGATTATTTAGTTCATAACTACTTAGTCTTTTTTCCAAGCGTGTGATGATGATGTTTGCTGCAGTTGTTGCATTCGCTAATTCATTTTGCTGACATTTATCCAAAATGGCTTACATTGTTAGGTTTGTTTTCAAAGCTACTTGCACTGACTTACCTTTTTATACAGTTGGGTCATTTTACTGCATTAGTTCAAGGTAACTATTTTGCTCAAGGGTACTACAGCAGGACGTGAGACTTAACCCTGGTCCTTTGACTGCAAGACTAGCCACTAAGCCACCTGCTGACCCCTTCCTTATTTGTATTTTTTATTTTCCCAGATGTTCCTGTCATGCTTTTTCCCTGAACCCTTGGTGTTAACATGTCCACACAGTTAACAGCAGCCCCCCACCACCTGCCTTCTTGGCATTTTGGCCAGGTGGTCATAGGGCCTCCAGGGTCTGGGAAGACAACCTACTGCTTGGCCATGCAGGAGTTTCTAGAGAAGCTGGGTCGCAAAGTGGTGGTGGTGAACTTGGACCCGGCCAATGAGGGGCTTCCATACACCTGCACTGTGGATGTTGCTCAGTTAGTGACCCTAGATGATGTAATGGAGGGTCTGAAACTGGGGCCCAATGGAGGTCTTATCTACTGCATGGAGTACCTGGAGGCCAACCTTGACTGGCTGGAAGAGAAGCTTCGCCCACATTGCAACTGCTACTTCCTGTTCGACTGTCCAGGGCAGGTGGAGCTCTACACCCACCAAAGCTCTGTCAAAAACATTTTTGCTCAGTTGCTGAAATGGAACTTCAGGGTGAGTTAGCTGGATATGTTGTTGCAGAAGTATTCTTGTTTTTTAACAGTATAAATACTATGTGTGAGACTGACATTTGTTGAGTGTGACTTATGTGATATGAGGCTAGTGAGATGAATTCCAGCTCTGCCTTGGTGCTGATCGTGGTCTGCTCCCCAGCTGACTGCTGTGCACCTGGTTGACTCCCACTACTGCACTGATGCAGCCAAATTTATCTCAGTGCTCTGCACATCGCTGTCCACTATGCTTCACGTGGAACTGCCACATGTAAACGTGCTCTCCAAGATGGACCTCATCGAGCAGTATGGCAAGCTGGGTGAGGCCTCACACTGCACATGTCTCCTTCAGTAGCAAAGGCTTGGTCTATAAGAAATCCACATACTGCTTTTTCACCCCATAAACCCATGGAGCCTTTCCCATTATTTTTTCAGTTTCAGCTTTTTTATTATATTCACTTTGGTCTTCACTGTGACCGTTTGCCTCTTTATAGCAGTACTATTGTAGTCATTGACACTTGCAAACACCAGACAAGCCGTAAACAGGAAAGAAGTGTGGTGAATTTTTTCTGTTGGGATGAATTACACTGCCATCTTTTGGCTTGTCGGGTTTGGTTCACTATAAACGGAAATTTTAGAGAATAGATTGACACGTGCAATTTCAAAATAAAAAAATGTAATTTGTAATTTGACATTTTGTGTGTCAACGAGCCAGTGTAGAAGTATAAAATACTGACTTCATAATCTTTGCCCTTGGTGACTGGCCGGTTCATATTTAGGAGTTCCTTTACAGCTGAGCTCTTGAGCATCGTTTCAAAATTTATTTTCAATCCTGGTCCTTGACAGCTTCTCAGTAGTTTTTGCAGCTGTCTTCAAATCCGTATCCATACGAAGAGAGGGGCCAAAAAATTAACTCAATTGTATTAGCGTGAACACTTGCACAAAAAATCTGGTTCCCATTCAATGGTTTTGCTTCACCAGTTTAAACGCTTATAAGATATAAGGAAAGAGCTTTCAAAAATTTTAAACAATGCAGTTTCTTTGGGATGGAAGTTGGGGAAAGATCCAGCCATTTCTTAGCTTTTAAAATGAGAAAGAACTCCTGTTATGGTTTCTGTCATTCTGCAAGCCTTCAACCTGGACTTTTACACGGAAGTGATGGACCTGTCGTACCTCCTGGAGCATCTGGCAGCTGACCCCTTCTTCAAAAAGTTCCTTCGACTGAATGAGAAATTGGCCGAGGTGATCCAGGACTACAGCTTGGTGTCCTTCATACCACTCAACGTGCAGGTGAGCCGCACCAGCCCTTCATGTAGTCTAAAGCATAGTGGATAAAATAATACTTTAATGATTTTAAAGATTTATAATGTTACTAAGTGGCAAAACAATGTTTACTTTCTCTAACTTGTAATTATTATTTTGTCTTGCATCTTGCAGTATTTGTTAGGGAACTTTTTATACTTTTATTTGTGCTACAGTAAACTTTAAAAGGACATGGCCACAAGAGTCACAAAAGGTTCTAAAAATGATATGCAAAGTGCAGGGAGACTCATAGTTTGAGATGATTTGCACGTTTAGATGAAGGGGTGACTTTGAACTGTAGCTGAAATGTGTTCCATTATACATATGAGTGCTGAGCCATGATTTTATGATTGAAATTTGTTTAAAATTTTTTGTGCCAATTAGCTAGTCCTCCACCTCTTTTTTTGCACCAAAGTGACAGTGTTTTGTTTTCAGCTTTTGTCTTACATACATGCATTTACAATAAAAAAGAAAAAATTATATATAAACCTGTAGTACATATTCTGCAAAGCAATAACACTACTTACCAGTATCACTACTCATGCAAATGTTATGAGTTAAGTTTAACAGGTTCCTATACAACAAAAAACCACCATAACTTACACTCATAACGTGGTCCTTTCACATGCACAAAAAGAGGAAAAACAGTTAATATAAGGATGGTAGCTGCCCTTCCTTTTGTGTTCATTTCTAGCCAGTAGCAGGTGTTAAAAGAAAGCATCTGGTTCCAATGCGACACATTTGCTGTGCAGGCTTCAAGCTCCCTTGTTCACTGGTACAAATCTGGTCAACAAGGGAAATGACAAAGTCTGGGCAGTAAAAATTATTAGTGAAAGAAAGCCAGTTGCCTGTATTGCATTATTTGAACAAGTGGTTTTTTTAGAGAACATACTCATTAGGCTATGTGTTAAGAGCCAAATAGGGGCAGGGTTACAAAACATAGTTAAAACATTAAAAGTCTTTTGGTGTTTCAAAATAAGATTTTCGGCACTTGTATCGAACTTGTCATTTTTGCAGGAATGCTATTTAGTTTTGACACCGCTTTTACGTCAGATGGCTGCTGTAGAAGCTTTTCCTGAGTGCAAAAACTTCAAAATGAGTAAAAGGCAGTATTTGTTTAAATGAAAATTGGTAGATAAAAACACACATTGTGCTCAATATCTTGCAGGAAAGGAGCTTTTTAGCAATGTGTTGTTAATTTAAAAAGAGAACAGAACTGTCACCTGTGAAACACTTCTTCAAAATGAGAACTACAGTATAAGACAGAAGTCCAGGAATATGTTATAGCAGGTTTTCTTCAGTAATATATAACGATAAAAATATAATTTAAAAAGATGCTGCTTTTCTCCATTGTCAGGAAATGGTTTCCCCAAAATAAAGAAGTTATTTTTTCAACTGTCATTCAACTCATGTTTAAAATATGATACAAGTCCAGGCCACTGTGTTATTGCATTGATCAAGTGGTTAGTGATAATGAACATTACACGAGAAATCATTTTTGTTGTAACAGGATATATAAAATATGTGAATTTTAGTGTTGTGAATTAAAATTCCTTTTGTTTATGTGTTTTAATTAATTTAATGATACATATTTTTCATTCAGAAATCAATTATTTTTTCCATAAGAAATAATGGTAACTCAACCACCTCTCATGGGGTTTCAGTGGACAGGGGTCATTTCACAGGACAAATTAATGCCGTCCAATTAATTGGATTAATGCAATTAATTAATGCATATCACAGGAAGGGGTGTAATATGCAATATACTGCAGTTCTGTAACCTACACAGTACTCCTACTCCTTTTCAGTCTGACTGTTTGCATCGTTCTTCTGGCAGGACAAGAACAGTATGATGCAGGTGATAAAGGCTGTGGACAAGGGCAATGGCTACTGCTTTGGAGACCTTGAGGAGAGAAACCTGCAGGCTCTAATGTCAGCGGCCGTAGGTGCTGACTTCCACTTTGACCTGTATCCTTGTTCGTGTTCCGTGCCCTCCCCTGTTACCGGCTGGAGGTGCCTTCTAGTGGCTCTCCAGGGGTGGTATGCAGGGTATGGAGAAGTAAATGGGTTTCTTGCTTCTGCTCAGGACCAGAACGGGTAGTCGTATTGTGTACAGAAGGACCATTTCGGAGTAATTGTAGCCAAATAATGAGAATGGGCTGCATGAAAACAAGCCTTATTATGAGCTGGACAAAAAGTGTAATCAACACTGGGTACCATAGAGGAGACACGTGTCTTCCTTTTCACTCATTCCACTGTCATTTTCATTTTGATTTGATGCAGCAGGTAAACTCTTGATACTCTGAAAGTGCACGCTTAGCTTACACTTTCCCTCCCAGGACAGTGCAAAGGTGCTCTGAAAACAGATTTAATGCACTAATGGATAGCACCATTAACCATTGCTGTGGTTTCCTTTAACCTCTGATGTCAGCACTCTGGCGGTGCAGGAGAAGTACGTGGGCCCAGGCTGCAAGACCGTTGAGGAGGAGGTTATGGACCTATAAATATACGTACAGGAAGGAAACCCTAATTTGGTCATTGCCTTTAAATACGGTGAAGAACCTAGGGCCCTGGGTGTACAATGGACACTCAAAAGATGGTTGGCTGGTGGCACAGCAGAGAAAGACTGGAATGCATCCATCCTCCTCCTGCAAGGCTTGCTCAGTATGTGCACAACCTTATGGATGGGTGAACCTCTTGCTATGATCTGCAAATACAAAAAAGCCAAGAGAGTGTAATTTAGTAGAGTGTAGCCCCTCTCTCTCTCTCTCTCTCTCTCTCTCTCTCCAGTCAGTCCAATTTGAAAAAATGTTTATCAGCGCATGAAACTATGTTTTTTATATAGTTTTGAAAAGTTTGTAAAGATAATATTTTTTTTAAATATTTTCCAAAAGACATGTCTTAAGAATGTGATTAATTGGGTTGAAACAGCCAAATTATGCAGGCCAACTCCATACTGTTTAAAAGCTGGCCTTCTTACCAAGGCAGGCATAAAACTGCATTTTCAGGGGAAGCTGGCAGAAACAAGTTGCAAACCATGTTCAAAAAATACATAAAATAAAATTATAGCGAATGGTCATGAATTTCTTTATTTGAACGAATTGGTCATCAGCCTAAAGTATGTCATTAGCTTTACAACACGTTCAAATCTTTAACAGGGACTAAAATGTTATAGTTTAATGGGCTGTGACTGTTTTCATGTATTGATCAGTTCAGTCCCATTGGTGAAAACTGGGGGGAAAAGTTTTTCGTTAAATTCAAAAATGGTAAAATGTTCCATAGGTATTTCATTCCTGTGGCCTTCAGCAAAGAGAAAGTTTAAATTCTTAGCCTAGTTTTTCTGAAAATAACTTTCACCAAATAATACATGCAAAATTTTTCTCCCCATTTGGTCTAATTCTGCACATTTTGCTTGTGTTGACCAGGTTGGCAATTCACTGGACTGAGAATTCCCCCAATGAACCACAAGGTGGCGCTTTTAGCTATGACATCACAACCAAACAGTCCAGCTGAGCAGAGGTTCAGCCTCTGTCCCCTCTGAGTTGATCTGCAGTGAAAGTTATTCTATTCTTATTAGGCGTCTGAAGGCACTTGTGATGCTGGTGTTACACCAAACTCTGAATGCTGTGCAATAAAAGTGAAGTTTTGTGTTTGACCAAAGAAACAAAAAAAAAATCCTTTAAATTATCTGCATAGCTGAGGTGAATTGAAAGGAAAAGAAAAGCCCTGAGGAGTCCTGTGCTGGTTAGTGTTGCCCTCCTTTCACACCGCAGCCTCAGGAAAAGGGCCGCAATAAAGGAGCACGACCTACAGCAGCACCATCGTGGAGACTTCAAAGCACAGACCCTCTTTGAAAAGGCACCGGGTTTGGCAGTCGTGAACCTGGCAGGAACTGTTGCGTCGGTGGTGGAGTCTCAAATACTGCTGCAGCTGCAAGTGCAACTTCTCACCACGTAGTTTTACTTTGGCAAACACACACTATTTAACTAAAGTATTCCTGAAGTAAAAAATGAACACAGTTGCCCACTGAGCATTTCAAACCTTTACCATGCTGTCATGTCTCTCAGACATTTGGATTTATTCATTCAGCAAATTTGTTTCTCCCAACCGACGTACAACTCGAAGTACAGAAGTACATTTCAGCAACAGGCGAACAGTAAAAGACACAGACGTGACACTCGACAGTAGATATTTAGTCCAGTGCAGTGAGTTTAAATATAAAGGTGATTGAGACAGATGGGCTGATGCAAGTTTATGAAACTTAGGCAACCAGAAGAGAAATGGAGGAAAGATGTTTTGAGACCCTTCTAGAAAGTTAAAAGGGTTTGGCTGTTCTGAGGGGCACAGGGGGCTCATTCCAGAACATCAGCGCCTGAATGTTTTGCCCAGTCGGAGCTTTTGTTTAGCCCGTGGTGGTTATATCATTGGGTAGAATGAACAGCTCTAGTAAGACGCCGTGACTCCACATCAGCTCAACAGCAAAATGCCAGTCTGTCATGTTTGTTGTTATTAATCAGATGTCAGTCAATGATTCATGAATTACACCAGCAATGTCATGGTGATGTGGCGCACAATATTGTACCACACAGTATTACTCATGGGAATACCCCAGGGGTGAGGAAAAGCCACGGGGACGGCGGATACCGGCCAAACAGTTTTGTTTGCAGTCCATCAATGTAAACAAGCAGTAAGAGAAGGCTGGGGTGGGGCTCTGGTCAGAACATGCCCTCAGTGCCAAGCAATGTCTCACCAGGGTTCGAGAATTCCTTCGTTAATGAAGACTCATGGAGATCAGAGGCTGGGGCGACGGGGGCTGTGCTGGGCAAACAGCACCCCCCTCCAATCCTGGTGTAGCTCCTGTGGACCGATTTCAGAGACGAGCACCTCAACACACACCTCACTCGCTTCGGGGTAAATTATTGCCACAGCTGCAGCTGTGTTTGCCAATATGGGGCACTGTCATTTGTCATAGTGTATTTTCGCTTGCCCTTGTTATTGTTTGCCATCATATTTGTGGAATATTTTTGGAAATGTAATTTCTTCAATTTACTGGGTGCAGTACTTTGGAATGAGGGGCCCTGGTTTTACTTTCTGGTTAGCTTAGTCTGCAAGGAAGACCCGGCTAAGTCAAAGTTTTGTTAATCTGCGAAGTCCTCCTAAGCTATTTGCAGGGGTTTGGAAAAGTATCGTTGTGTGAATTAATATTCAGAACATATCAGAGGCAAAGAGAACATCACCGGAAGCCAAGATAAGGCATTTTTCCAACCACCGAAGCTGATATAGACTTATCCAAACAAGGTCACAACTGCTGTCTCTACTAAGTATTGACTAAGGGGTGAATACTTAAGCGCTCAGCTGTTTTTTGTTTCATATTTCTAATTAGTTCAAAATTGATATATACAAACGTGTTTTCACTTTAACATTTACGGTTATTTTTTGCTGACCGGTGCCAAGGGAAGGCTAATTAAATTCCTTATGATTTGATGTTGTGAACAACAGAACATGGAGAAGGTCCAAGGGGAGTGAATACTTCTTATAGGTACTTCTCATTTGCCCATTGTGGCTGTAGTTGAACTATGTCACAGACGGGGTCACTTGCTCTGTCTTTTCCACATGGACACGCAAACCCATCCAGCCTTTCAAAGTAACGATTGCGTGCCGACCACACGGCGGCCTAAAACGTATTTGACGCACATCTTTGAGGAGCCGACCAGGCCAAGCAACTCCTCCTGGCTCAATTAAAGAAGGTAAATAGGGAAAGCGAGCCAGGAGAGGCCCGCAGGCCCCGGTGTGTGCTCAGTCCTGCCCCGTACACAACCGCAGGTGAATTTACTGTGGCAAAATGAGCTCTCACTTTAAACTAACCCCTGCAGCTCTCATTTCCTAGCTTGAGGCCTCAGCACAAATGAGCGCGTGTGGGTTTGCTTCTGTTGACATCCTCGCCAGGTTGGAGCTCCAACTATACAAACGCGCAGAGGTACACAAACACACAAGCTGACACATGCCACTGATGACATTTTGAGGCTTCTGCACACAATTGTTTCGAAAGTACCGAACCCCCGTTTGTACGTACGCTGTCACCTCAGAGGCTGCAGCTGCGTCCAACTGCCTTTTCACAATAGAACTCTCATTTTAGTCCTTTGAATATTGTCATGAAAGTTTCAAGAAATAATTAAAACAAAGTTTATTGAATGTTATCTATTTTTAATGCGTACAATGCTGCTTTCCTTATCTATTTGCTCTTATTAAAGGTATAACCAAATGCTCAGCTTTTAAGTTCTATTTATGCAATATATGGTGTGAATATAGTGCCGTTTAGTTAAGTTCTCCACTTCTCAAGAACAAATGTAATGCAATAATTGAGGTTTTACTAGACTTGCCCTCTATTGCTCTGGTAAAAGTCTACAGCTGCTCCTAAGTTCTGACTGTCACGGTGCTGCCCTGACAGCCCCTATGGCCTTCCTCTGAGTCACAGTCCAGCGTGGTCAGGCATCCCAAAACAGGCCCTGCTTGGTTGCCCGGGGAATCACTGGGACATCACTGAGCCCAGGTCCTTATAGTGGAAAGCAGCAGTTCTAACTGCGACCTGCTACACTTATGGCGTGCAGTAAAATGTTGTAAAAATCCCCAGGGTGAAAACTGACCACACCTGCGACTCAATCGCTCCTAAACCGCTGGACGTTCAATGGTCTCATTCACAAGGCCATCAGAAACACAGGTTAGGTGATGTGTGACCCACCAAGATACTGACTGATTTTGAATCACGGAATGAAGAGCGGAGGACATATTAGTGTAAGAATTATTTGTCTTATTTTAAAATAAACACTTTTTAAAAATGCATTATATGCACAACGTAAAAAATGAGGTCCAGAACTGCTACGATGCAGATAGAAGGGTTACCTTAGTCGAAGGTTAAAGTTTGTTATTATTACTATTTATTTTTTATTGATTCCCTAAAGAAATGACACCACAGACAAATCCTCCTGTGAGTTTTCCTCTATCAGCAGCATAACTTCAAACAACATTGCACTAAATTCGGCGATGTTCCTCAGGTGAGAACTGTAGCCTTTGAAAGCTTGGCAAATAAAGTCGTAATCTATCTGGCCCATTTCACTTCCACTACCTTATGGTTTAACTATTTTTAGTGTTTTATGATGGAAATTTGGAAATGCAAACGAGGTGTCTGACAGCACCCTGCTAAGTTTGACAATCTTGTGTCACTGGCAGGTACCTCTGGATGTGTTTTGTGCTCCTGTGATCTCAACAAGCCGTGTCATATTAACTACAGAGCCCTCACGTTGACATTCACGTGGAAACTTTGTGTTTCTACTATAATTTTTAGTCTTCCTGGAGTCCTTGAAAATGCTTCAGTTAGTCCCCCATTGACCTTATTTATAATATTGCATCAAAGCAATATTATTAATATTTTTGCACTGTATGGTCTATATGTATCTTATATATTTGCGTACTCATTAGTTCAGAGCCAAGGATCATTATATGCATTACTGTAAAGTGCTGAAGAGATGAGAAGCAAAGCACATTTGTTTGCTAACAAATATTTGACAGTAATGCAATATGCATTCTTTTATTATGCAGAGCTTGCGATGTTATCTGTATATTTGTGTGTGTGCAATTGTAGGCGCTTCACATACGGTTTGATAGCATAATGAAACGTGAGGTGTATGTTCAGCATAACAACGCAACATGGCCAGAACCCGTGGAAATCCCTGGAAAACGTTGGCAGTGAAAATTTAAGCCTTAATCGTGTTACCATTTGTTTAATACATAATATTTAAGAAATGGGAGCATCTGTACAGCGTCAGCAAACTTGGTGTCCAGGAGTCATTTCCAATTCCTAATGACATTCTGAAAAATCCAACCCGGCAGGATCACGTAGTCACTGCCGTTCGACCGCGATGAGCCGGTGTTCGAAACCACGCCGAAGTTTTGACCTTGGACTGTGTGCTTTTAGCAGTTTTTTTTAATGTTTAACATGATGTGAGATGAAGCCTACACATGTTCTCTTAGGAATACGTTTCGGCAGAACAGTTTTGCTCATCGGCCGTTGTCAGCATCACATATCTAACATCTCTGCTCAGGTGAAGTCTTGTGAGATTTTCGACTGTGCCGATCAACAGTGGGTTGACATTTAACAGATAACGTGATTCACACAGACGTTCATGAAGGCTGCTTCACGTGAATGAAAAATAATTTACTTTAAAAGTACATAAATAAAGATTACACAGAGACAGGCACGCACAGTATAAACAGACATTAAAATATGTACAAATGAGTTTTTCCTCCTAAACTAAAGGCACTGAAATGTTATAAAATACTGCAGAGCTACACACGTACAAGGCATGCTTTGTAGATAAGGCCACTTGCGAGTCTCTTTCCTTCTCTTTAAAAAGAATGCATATGGAGGACTTGGCGGAGTTAAGTTTCTCTTAAGTCTAAAAATTAATGCCTATAATATTAATTTTGCATTTAACATAATAAAAGGAATCCCACAAATCCTAAAGTCAACAGCTTCACCTGCAGTTGTTTCTTCTTTAATTTCCGAAACAGTGCCAACATTAAGGATGCTGGTCCCACAGGGGAGCCCAAAGCCCTTGAGGAGAACCAACCGCAACACTGACTCACAGAGACGGACGAACCAGCACATTGCTAGTTCTGGGGCTGACAAACGTATGGACGATAGTTTCGAATGTCAGTCTTTAGCTGTTTGTTCTCCTGTGGAGTAACAGCGCACAACAGTGCACGTACATCATCACGATGAAAAAGTAAGGTCTTCAGGTGTGGTCAGGCAGGATTGAGCTGTAGAGCAGTGTCTGGAGGCCATGCCGCACCTACAGGAATTGTTATTGCTACTTCCTCTTTGGTTCATCCCTGGTTCCCACTGCTGCTTCAGCATTATGGAATGAACATTTATGGAATGGACAGGTTGCGCAGCAGGCACATCCACACACATCGTACAAGAAAGGGGTCGTTCTGCTTCCCGTGCGGCAAACAGTTTGCAAACACACTCGGCCTGGGCAATCTCTAACGCCCACAAGGAGAGGTGGAGTGGGTCAGAGGGCTAGGATTTATGCACTGTTAGTGGAGAAGTCCAAGAGGTCAAGAAGAGGCGCTGTATGTTCAGTAGCTTTGTGCCACAGGGGTGGTCCAGGAGGCCGCAAGCCGCGCAATGGAATTCTCAAACTGGGCATCTCCGCCGCCCACCTCGGCCAGACTGGCGTCATACATGGGCGAAGGCGACGACGCTGGCAGGGAGGGAGCCGCCAGGCCCGAGTAGGACACTGACGGACTGCGCAGGAACTGAGATGTCAGGCCGCCCGTTGGGGAGCCTGAGGGGTTGAGGGATGTTCCGCTCACCGGCCACAAGCCTGTGTACTGGCTGAAAAAAAAACATACCAGCCTTAAAGTTAATTCTTACTGCAGTGACAGCCCATCCTAACCCTCCCTGAAGCTCAGTGTGTGGACAAGGGGGGTATCTAACACCATTGTGAACTGTGAGTCTGAGGCTGGATATCAAAAATAAATCTAGAAGAACCGTTTCACACACTTGCAGAATTGCAGACCACCCTTTTGTATTCAGCACCGTAACTCCACAGGGTAGTCTTTACACTTTATGCCAGAAGGGTTTTTCACAGGTATAGTTTGATCCTTTGGTTGGCACTGCTCAGCACAAAGGGTAATGCTGGAAGTGGGCCTCACCTGGGATTGGAGGTGGTATTGGCGGAGTGAGACAGCGAGCCCATCCCGGGTGAGTTGGGGACCGGCAGGGTGGGCCAGTTATCGTGGGCCCCCAGGCCTGGTGACGGGTTGTCCATGTAGTTGTCTGAAAGGGTGAGGTGTTGGATAAGACATCAATGAGAAGACAGCCTAAAAACGTTCAGCATATTTTCACAAGAGCAGCTGAGGGTAGGTACTCTGCTCAAGGGTACTACAGCAGTGTAAGCAAGTGGGGCTTAAACTAACACCCTTCAGATTACATCTTAATCCCTCACCACTACACTGCTGTTGGTACACTGCTGAAAAACAACTGGTACTCCATGATGGTACAACAGCTGAAAAGGTATGAAAAGTGTTCAAGCTATAATATCCGAGCAACTGCAGCACTTGGCGCCAGATTATATACAAGATGTTAACATTTTCTCCTCCCAGCCATTCAAACCATTTACGAGTTAAGAGTCAACAGCGTGAAGAGAACAACAGCTGTGGAGATTGCGATGAATCACGCTGAGGTCAGCAGTGTTTAGAGGAGAGCGGGAACTAGAAGAAGGGGTGTTTACTTGTGTTGGGATTGCGATGCGAGTAGTGGCTGGGATACGGCGAGGCCCGGTGGGCTCTGAGGCCGGGGTAACGATCACAGTATGACCCGGATGGCAGAGTGCTCCCGCTGAACTGGCCAGGGCTGCTGCTGGGACAGATGGGATTGTTCCCAGACAGAAACCAACTACCAACTGCAGGGGAGAAACAGCGGCTATTCAGACAGGGAGCTGACAGCACAATTCTGCAGGCAGCTAAAACCACATTGGTGCGTAACAGTTGCGATAAGTTTACTGCTACTGGTGCGTGATGTATTTTACTTTGCAAAGATTATATATATTTAGAGAAAACATAACTTATTTTAATACCACATTTTATCACTGCTCGAGGTGGGTTTCCAGGGGGCAGAAAAGAGCACCGGGATTTATCAGCACTTCTCATCAGCCCCCGTTTTCTGACCCCCCGCCCCCCCCAAAAACAACCACATTCTCTGTTTAAGCTGTGGCGACTGTGTATAAGACTCATAGCTACATTTCATTACCCACAATGCACTAAGTTACGCCAGTTCAGGTGCCGCTTTCCTTCCGTTCATTCAAAACTTGTGCCCCTTTATTAAATACAAATATATTGCAAATGTCAGCAATATCTTCTAGTATCTCTTATTCACAAAATTTAATACTTAATAGTTTGCCGATACTGACTGATAGAAATGCCAACATGTCAATAAGTTAAGCACTTATTTTCTTTTCCCCTTTCAAGCAATACATTTTAGCAGGAATTCAGTTCTAAATCACGGAATATTTCTGCTACTGAAAGTGTACTTTGCCCAGATGACCTCCTGCATTCTTAACTGAACTTCAGGTTAGTCCCAGACAGTGAGAGACGGGTGGGTGAGAGACATCTTACGTTGCGAGTAACCAGGTTGCTGATTGTCCCCGCCGTGCTCAGCTGCGTCTTTGTGGTCACTTCTGTCACCGTCACAAACAAACACAGTCACAAAGATTATGCATATGAATCAGAAGCTGGTCAGACTGCAGTGGTGAATCTGGCATCATAAGTTTAAAAAGAGAAATCTGTATTAAGCCAATAAAAACTGCACAGCTGTATAAACGAAAACATGCATTTATAACACTGCACGCGGATCAACACCATATGTCTGCCAACATTCGGCCCCCTGTTGTGAAGCGCACTTTCGTTTACGTTGCTTTGGAGAAAAGTATCAGCTAAGTGCATAAATTCAACAGATTTGTTTGCTTAGCCAAGTTTCACTAACCCCAGTAAGAGCAATGAAAACCATGCCTACCGTTCTTTGGCATCCAAAAAGGCCTTTGCAAACGGGTTGTGTTTGATCTTCAGTGCAGTGATCTAAAGGAACGCGGTTAGAAGTCAGTCTTGATCTCAAACGTAAGGAACCCATCGGGTGCGTTCTCTTACTGTCTGAAGATCGAACGATTACCACCATTACTCGACGACAAAGTTCACCTCTTCGTTCTGGTACGCCGTCACGGCGATGAACTGGGTCTCCGGGAACGATCGACTGGTGATCATCTTCTGGATCCCTCCGACTTTGACAATGTGAATTCGGGGCTCGTATTTGTGCAGCGAGTTCAGCATGATCTGCGAGCACGAGCAGTCAATTTATCTATAGCCTATAAAAGCCGCAGCGTGGCTTTTCCTAATCTTTGTTTATCTGACCCCTTTAAAGGTGACTTGCAGTATTAACTCTGAAATTTTTACCGATTTGTAGACCTGGGTGGTTTCACCTGTGTTCATTCAGAAATGCTTTCACAAAGATTACTACAGCAGGAGTGGCATTTGAAACCACAACCTTCAGGTTACTAGATGGCAGAAATAAACACCTTTATATATGCAGGAGCAAAATAAATGACAAAAAGCGCAGCGACAGGCAGCTTAAGAATATGGTAAATATTCTACCTGCTATAATAATGGTGTTTACAATACAGCAGCTGCAATTGTGAATAAAATACAATAAACCCATTAATGCTGAATGTAATGTATGACCCCTGCTTGTGTGTGTATTCACTTCATACCCTCAACTGATACAGTAAAATGACCCATGAATGCACCCAAGGAAGGTGTGTGAATGAATATGTATGAGATGTCCAAACGCCCCCCCAGGGGTGCTTCTGTATTACCATATGAATGAAGGCACAGTAGCAGGTGACGCCAGGGTAACACCGTAGTAAAAGCAGGCGAACGACCTCACCTGTCCTCCCCCGTTGAGCTTGTTGGACAGTTTGACTTTGCTGAAGGACACGGGCGTCTTCATCCAGTGGGCGCCGAAGTTGGGCGAGTCGGGGTGGATGTACACGCAGCTCGGGCTCTGCGGCTCCGGTTTGCCCCCCGCCACCCACTCCCCGTTCACGTACTTCCACCGGTTCGTGTCGGCCGCCACGAAGTCCAGGAGTACCGTGTACATGGCGTTGGGGTCGAGGCCCGAAACGCTGACCCGCAACACCGGGAACATCCGCCTGTAGCCCAGACAACGTTATTAACGCATCGTAAATACGGACGGTCAATAAATAAATAAATAATGATTTATACATACATATATATATTCACTCACACACACACACACACACACCAGCTCTAACACAAGATCGATCACGTTTTTACTACTCCTGAATAAGTTCGAACCCCACTCCCACCCGACAGGACCTACCCCTCAGTTCAGCAAACATTACCATTCTGTAAAGTTCATCATGTGACACTCCCCACGCGTCACACCCACGGTCACTTCATGGTGATACACTAGTTACACCAGAAAATCCGAGTACAAACAGGCTGTCAAAAAAGTGGCCCAAACACGCAGCTTTAATGTTGTGCTTTTACGGTGTTTCGCGCGACGGTGTCCACGAGCCCACTCACCGGCCCGTTTTGGTCACGATCATCTCGTTGGTGAGCTCCTTGAACTTGGCCCACAGCTCCCCGTCCTCCAGGGCCACCCTGATGTCCCTCTCGGAGGCGTCGCCCTTCTCGCTGCCCTTCTGCAGCTCGCTTTCCACGGCGCTCAGCAGGTGCTCGATGCACTGGTCCGCGCTGGATGCTGTCATCCTTCCTGGTGACCGACCACCCGGCGACCCTCTGGACACTGATCTGCTCGCTTGACCCGAGCGGCGAGTTTAAAGGCCCACAGTGGCGGGCGCGATACAGCGGGGGAGGGGGTGTGGTCAACGCGGCGGCGTGGTTTTACTTTAAGCCACGCCCCATGTGGGGGTTCTGCGTGGAGGGTAGCCCCCGTATGGGCAGCTCGGTCCCGGATCCTTAACCCTGTTTGATAATCAAGAATCGTTTATTTGTGAGAACCTTCAGGCAGCAGATACACAACATGAAGATCCTCAGGTGCACGTGCTCAGAACAGGGCAAAAGAAACTTGGGACAACAAACAAGGGTAGGAGGTAGGTAGGAGGTAGGAGAAATACAGACAGATTAAAGGTAAAAATCTGCACGGGGCAGCACGATATATGGAGATAAATGCAATGTGCAGATAAATAATAATAAAAAAGTGCAGAAAGCACAAATCCGTGTACACATGTGCATGCATACACACACACACACACACACACACGCAAAGCATAAATAAAGATAGATACACACACACTTGTGGTTGGCGTCAGGTGAGGAGCAGTGCTGGTGGAGGTGAAGGGGCCTGAGATGACGGCGTTGAGCAGCCTGACAGCCTTGCGATAGGAAGCCGTTCCTGAGCCTGCTGGTTTTGGCTTTCAAGCTGCAATAGCATCTCCCAGGCGGCAGCGGTGGAAACAGCAGCAGAAAACAACTGATAGATCCTCTGCTCGCCGGTACCGATTTCATATCTTTCATCCTAATTTCATCATAAATCAGAGCCTAACAGTGCGTCCTCCCTAATGCCATGGCAATGGCGAAGCACGTCTGCTCCTCCTCGCTTCAGAAACCACGCCAGTGGTCAACAATGAGTTGGATTCGGCTGCTCTTGAAAATGCTCTATCACTAATAGGCGGGACCATGACAGTTAGAAGCGGTGGCCACACGATCAGGCGAATATTCAAACCTCAGTGCAAAGCAGTTCACATTTTTTTGTGGGAAATACACGGGAAATAATTGTTCGCCTTTTAAAAGGCCAAGTTTAGCCTGGTCTGCCTGTACTGGGCCAGCTGTGCAGGAATGTCAGGTGAAAAGTGCGTTTTGACTTTTTGCTTTATGGGAAATTGCCGTCTGCCTGCTATATTAAGAATTAAGGACTCGCAGCCACTTGCAACATCTGGATTGTCGACTGGATTTCCATAACTCACATCATCTCCGCTGAATATTTGTTCATCGCAACATTTCTGTCATTAGATACACCGATCTTGCAGATAGTAGAGAAGCACTTATAGCAAATACTAAAACATGAATCGCATTTGTGCATTTTAAGAACTCTTGAACACGAGAGGATTTAATACAGATTGCAGAAACCAGGCCTTTTGTCATTATTATTTGAGATTTTTAAAAAAATATATTTAAATGTAGTCAAGTTTAAACTTTTGCACTGATGTGCTTTTAACACATTTTTAAACAACAGATGTCAATTGAGGTGAACATATTGCTGCATTTCTAGCTTCACAACACTCTTGCTGAAGAATTAAATCAGGTTTTGCATCACCAAATAACTTTTAGTGTTTTTGTTTAATTTTTGTCACAGTAAGTAACATACTGAATAACCAGGCCGTGTAGTCAACATGCCCCATCCTGCTGTAGTACCCCTGAGCAAGGTCCTTACCCTGAATTACTCTGGTAAACATCATCCAGCTGTACTGAGGGGTAAATCAGTTTACAAACCTAGTGCTGCAAATCACCTTCAAGAAGAGTGTGAGCAAAATACTTTTATACTGATCCTTTGTGCTGTAACTTTTGTGTTTTCAGTTTTGTTACGGCCGTTTTGTCATTTCTGTTTTTACTTAATTCTAACACTGGTCACGACCATCCGTATTACTCTCGCTGTCCCCTTCTTCAAATCCTTTTTCAGATCGACGTCGGTCAGTTAACAGCCGTCACACACAGAGCCTTTCCACGTCGCACCGAGTTAGGACGTACAAGTCAAAGACTTATATTTCTGTGAGAGAAGGTGGAAACGTTTGGCCCACCACTGGTCTCCGTATATAAGTGCATCTGAGGAGGCCTGTGTAAAAAGATCTACTGCAGTTAGTGTTATTGTGCATGCATTGTCTTTAACCACGATGCTTCCTAATGATAATATCTTTCAAGAGACTCTCCAGAAACTTGATTTTGTCTGTTAGTTTTTCTTCTGAAATTTTGGATGCATCACGTACTGAGCAAAGGCCACAATGCATGACTGCATTTATGGCCCACTTCCCCTGGTTTTACCGAAGGAGGCCGTAAACAGGGATCTCTCACACCTTTACCTCCCGGAAAGGTAGTAGCAGTGCTCTTTTATGTGGGACACGGGTGCCTTTTTTTGTTCTGCAGCTCTAGACAAGCTGACCTTGGCCCCTTCTGGAGGCTGCATCCCACCCGTGTCCTCGTCTCCTGCCGAGCTAAGCGCTGTTCATTGTCCAAGGATGACACCATAGGTCCGTCAGGTGGCTGCAAGAGAAATACGCTCGGATTGCTGTGTCAAAGCTTTAACAATGACGGAGGGGAAATATTCACTTAAACCAAAATTTGAAGTAAAGATCCAAATGTCAAAACACGCCAGCCAAGCAACGTCTGCGTTCTCCCTGCCAATACAGCCTATTTCGCCCAAGCAAAATGTGTCCAGCTTTCACACTAATGCAAAATTGGTACAATACTGAAAAAGCAGAAAAAATACAAGCCTTTTTTTGTTTTTTTTCCATTTCCTTTTTTTATTTGTAAACATTGAATAATGACATTCCTACTTTATTTCTCTTTTTCATCGGCATTTTGTGTAATTTTTACATCAGCAACAAACATTTTATGCTTATTCACAACACCAAATACAAAGGCTATGTAAAAACAAATTCTAGAAAACATCAAGTAATGGTTAGGAATTCATTCATTTCGGGAAGACCTTGGGAAGTATTGTCCAGAAATTCATTTCTTTGGCCTTATAAATCTTTGCTACTGAATGTTCCAAAAGAACAACACTTTTAAAGTTAGCCAACCAACCGGGTCAAGTTAAAATGGGAGGTAAAATGCTTTATCCATTACGGTAAAAATGTTCTTTTTGCAGGCGTGTTACTGACAGAGTTTCTCTTTAAACAGTAGACACACGCATTTTCATGTACATTTTTTCACCCAGAACTTGGTAAAAATGCTGACAGTGTTTCAGCTTGCAGTAATGTATAGATGAACAAACGTAGACGTCTTACTGGCATAAAACAACCAAGCAAAGTGCAAACACAACATTTCTGTCTCGGTTAGTCACACTAGATGTCTGCATCTGCTGCGTGTTCCCATTCTCCGCTGAAAGAGTTAAGCCTCGCCAGTCTTTCCTGGGCCACAGCACATACACACTTAGGTGCAAAATATTACAGAGGCCTGGTATTTCACAAAGGGAGCTGTTATTAGATGTAACATATTTTCCAAAGGACCACTTTGGTCCAAATAAGTAAACAAGGGGACGGGAATGAATCAGCCCAGAGAAGCGGGGCAAACGCATACGGTCAGGGCGGACGGCTCCCCGCAAGCGCTCAGTGCTCCGAAATGGCGGAGAGGAAGATTGAGGTTTTCTGCCCGCTGACGTTACCACGCTGGTCCACACTACCAGTCTGGGGTGTTAGTATGTTGTGCCTCCTACATGGAACCACCTCCCTGTATAGTCCATGTCATTCCTTCAACCCAGAAAAGCAGGTTCTTGCCTTCCTTACATTTAGATTCATTCATTTAGCTAATACTTTCCTCCAGAGTAACACACTGTGGCGCTACTATTAAGGCCCTTATTCAGCGGGGGCATTTTTTACTGAAGCAATTCAGCTGTAAGTAATTTGCTTAAGGGCACTACAGCAGGACGTGGGATTGAAACCTGGGGAATTTTGAATGCAAGGCAACAGCTCCGTCCACTACGCCACCTGCTGGCCCGTGGTGCGTCACTTAACATAGATTGCTGTAGATATTGCCTTCTTTGCCTAACCCGGCAGTGGGTGTGTGTCCATATTGTGCTGCGTGGTTCTCACACACCATCTTACTTGTTGACACAGAAGCAGCTTATGATGTCATCTACATTACAGTAGCACGACTTCAGTGCTGTTTTTTCCTTTATCTGCTGTTTACCGTTTATTCACATACTCGTGCCATTGGGTTCACTATTCAACCATTCCAGGGGTTCCCACACTTCTTCAGGAACCCCTGGAGTGCAGTCATGTCATGACTCAGCAAGACTAAATGTTGGTAAATAACTGTTTTTTGATACATAATTCTGATACATTTCCTTTTATTCATAGTTTATTTTGTATTTACCAACTGCAATCTATCGATCTATTTGTCTGTCTGTCTGTCTAGAAAACAAACTACGTCAGCATTTTGGTTATAAATCCATCAGCCTGCAATCCTTGTGTGGCTAAAGTTGCAACACTTCAGTTTGCTTCTTCAAGCATCTCTAATGGAGAGAAAGTGGTGTTAATTTGCTAAACAAATCACCGCAGCACATGTTTAACTTGACATAACTGGGGATATGTGGCCCAGTGGCTATAAGGGCAGCGTCTCCATCTCATCATAGCTGGCTTCCATTCCTCTGTCTCGTCGTTTCTTTCAGAGTAATTGTGTTTCTGCTGAAGACTCGGGATTGTATTTTAATGTGATTTTATTCATCTATCTCGTCATTGTGCCACGGTGTGAAAGAGGAAAAGAGTTCCATCTAGGACATGTTAGAGCTGGGAAAAATATCCCAACATTACAGTGGGGGAAAACCAGCACATATATACATATATACAGAGATAAAGCCACGCTGTGTTTTTTTCCTCTCAACCCGACTCTTTGATCAGGCCTTTGCATTCATTTATTCTGACTGTATTTTCATTTTAAGTCCTGGAAAAACAATCTCCTAATTCGTCCCAGCTTTGAAGGGGGATAAAAACACGACATAGGGCTCTAATTGGCCAATCAGGAAAATATCATTTTTAAATGCGCACAAATACCCTCCAGACATTGTTCTAGAATTAAGCAGTTTTTTTTTTTTTTTTACTCTTTTGTGGCAAAAAAAACCCACTTTCTTTTAAAAACTGAACCAGAACTCTTGTTGGCCAAACCTATATTGCTGAAATGACAGAATTTAAAAAAAAATTTAATCTTTTATTTGTTTCAAATAAAATTATTCAATCACTGTATTATGGAATAAAGCATGAACCAAAACCTTAATGTAAAATAAAAATTCAGATCTGAGGACTGGGTTTAAGGTGAATTAAATGAAATAAGCTGTATGTTGTTGTCTAATTTATTTCTCTCTAAACCACAGAACCCACTGTTTTCTCTGAATTAAACAGGCTTTCCAGTTCCACTATGTTAATTGCTTGACACCACAAATTCTTCTCACATCAGCCAGCCTGAGACCTTAAAAGAGTCCTTCACACCCTGGGTGATGCGAAATGCTAATACTCTACATTGAGAGGTTTCTGTGTGGCTCATGCAGGGTGCTCAGACGCAGGGGTAAACATGCGACCCCCTGCAACAGGTGCCCACATGGTGTGACACACTCCTGAGAGCAGCAGGAGACAGCAGCACACCATGCGTCTCTGGGTCTTCCTCCCACTGTTCTTTACAGCAAATCCCCAGGCCACAGAGACGTTTTCTTTTACAGGAAGTTTCTCTTTCCACCACTTCTCTTTTTCAGCAGTTCGGTGTTTTGTTTTAATGGTTGCTTTTGGGGCAGCAGGCAGTATGGCAGTAGACACATCTACTGTGTTGTACAGGTTTCAGTTTCTGGTGCTCCCATCATGAATTGGGTGGCCAACTGGAATTGCATATAAAGAAGTTAAAAAACATAAATAATCGACTTGTGTTACATCTTTTAACCAACTTGATATCACAAGTTCTACACTACTTGGGGAACTTATGGTCTACAGATGTCATTTACCTGAAATGATACCATGCGTGAGTGTGTGTGTGTGTGTGTGTGTGTGTGTGTGTGTGTGTGTGTGTGTGTGTGTGTGTGTGTGTGTGTGTCTGTGTCTGTGTGTGTGAACGAATTCAGGAAAGTGAAATTTGATACTCTACTCTTTACTATAGCCTCACCCATTATTTTTTTAATGGTCAACCAGCTGACTGTAAATACTACAGATGTACCAAGTTTGAATGAAAAATGTTAAATCCAGTGGAACTGGTGATCATTCATTTTGTGTGCTGATACCTTGTGAGGAGGATGTCAAGAAGCTTTATTACAATCAAATGAAAAAAAAAATGTGTATGTTTGCTGGTTCAAGTCACGCTGCTATAACAGCCTTGAGCCAAGGACTGAGTTGCTCAGGTAAAGACATCCAGCAGTGTAAATGGAAGGTAAAACACTGTAAGCTGCTTTGGATGTGTTAGTTAAGACGCTTGCTAATAATAATCAAATAAGATTAAAGTTTCCCCACACAATGATGCATTGTTTTCCTGACTGGAAGTCTGACAGGCCAGGTGTGGGAATTGCATGGAAATGAGGAGGCTGATGGCCGCAGGGGAAGCAGGAAACATGGTGTTTCCAGAACACCACCGGCTATCTATTACAGTGAAATACGTACAAATTTACTCTGTCTACTTCTTTCTCACAGACATTTTCTCAGCCATTCATAGCCAGCGTGGAGGTCGGCTTCTCCTTAATTGTTTGTTATTTTTATGTTCTGCCTCATTTTGTCCAGAGTTACTTTGTTCTCCTTTTGCTCCCTAGTTGTAAAGGTTTGGCAGAAGGTTTGCACCTGACGTCAATAAAACATCTGTCTAGCTGTCCGTCCGTCCATCTTCATAACGTAAAAACAGTAAGTAAATGATCAAATAAATACACCAGAGAAAACTTCTTGACTGAGGGAAATTAAGTCTCAGAATAGCAATAAGATAATAAGTAACTCGGAATGTACCAGACCACATAAATGGTGGCTATTTTGCCATTTAATACCCAGAGTCGTACTGCCGAAGCACAACATGCTGCCTTTTTCCTCACACATGTAAACACACGCTGGTGACAAACCAAAACGCTCGCCAGTTATCGCTACACAGAGCGGTGTCAAGGCACAAGTCCTTTGTGTTTGCGTGTGCTGCTCAGCTGTCCTCCAAACACACTTTCTAAGAGCCTTATAAGCCTGATTTAGCCGGTTTGGCCAATGAAGAGCGGGTGTCTGCGGTGATTTAAGAGTAGCTAAAGTCGCATCAGCAACATTTGAAAGGCAGTAAAGTCTGAGTTTCCTCCTCCGAAGGATTCCTCCTTTGACATTCACACCTCTGCAAGATGAATGTCCATGGGTGTGGGTTTCTGCAGCTGCAGCCAGCAGACACCAGTGTGTGAGAAAGCACTTCTGAGACCCCCAGCCCCCTGCTTAAGCAGCATCCAGGCGAAATACTAGGCCTCCGTCTGCAGCACGTCCATAGATGAGCTTTTCATTTTGTCGTCTTCGTAGTGAACATTTCATCCAAGGGTGAACCCATTGATTTATGGCCTGCACTCTCAGAGGAGGGGATTTTTATTCCTATTTATTGCAATTTACTATTTATGTTTTTGCTATTTATTACTTATATTGCTATTCATTACTTTATTCTATTATTGCAGTTGACTCTTTACTGGAATATTCTACATTGCTTAAACTACATTCAGTATGATTTCAGTCTTTGTGCAGTTTCTGTCTCTGCATCCCTGCTTATTTTTCCCGCTTTTATTTTTTCTTATTTATTGCATTGTAGTATGATGTGTGTTACGCGCTGCTGTAGTCTTGTGCCGTTTCCAACAGGGATCAATAAAGTTCTCATTCATTTGTTAGTTTAGGGAATTAAGCTTTACTGTACTGGTTAGTTAAATCATTTTTAAATTACTGATAGACTGACAAAACAGATGAACTGCAACATCGGGCGGCACTAGAAAAAGAAATAACACGCATATCGGTGTGATGTATTGCAACAGGAAAAAGCTAATTCACAGGCAGCTTAGTTCATGTTGTATATGTTTCCTTTTATTTCCTTTTCCCCATTCGTTGCGAGATCAGTTTCAAGTTTGTGTCTTAACTTTGACGATAGCTTATATTCTCTGCAGAACTCACCTTATCGTTGTTCATGTCTGCATTTTTGAATTGTCTGTTGAAAAAAACGTAGCAAATTAAATCCGCTGATTATTCATATAACTAAATTAAGACAAATTCCCCATTACTTGCCCCTGATTCCTGAGAGGCATGAACTCCCAAGGAATTAAAATTGCCGGACCCCCCAGTCTCCCCACTGATGATGTGTCCTCTACTCCTCCAGGGGTCCCTGCACACTGTCACTATAGGTCATCTGGGAAGACAATCAAGCCCTTATTATAATACCTATTATTATGGGGACCACACAGGAACTTTCTAATTCTCTGAAATGAGTGTTTTGAATATGTGTAGTATGATAAATGAAATCCGGAACCAGTTTTGAGTATTTCTGAAGTTTTTGGGAGAAAGTGAAGGATTAGACATTTGATTTCTTTGACAAATGTATATGTAGGTTTTATTCTGAACTATTAACTGAAGTACTGGATTTTTGTCTGCCAGAAACATTTTTAAAAATAGTTGTAGGCCTGTTTGTCATTATCAGCTTGCATCCTGTGACTTAGGCTGTAATAAAGGTCCACTTTGTATACCACGGTAAATTATATAATATTCTGCATCCATTCGGTCGTGTTTCAGAGACACTTTTGCCTGGAAGTGAGAGGAAGTGACAGGTACATTCCGGCAAACGATGAGTCACTGAATGAGGGACAGTGAGGGGTGGGGGAGAGCAGGGCTGGAGAAGAATGGCACGATGAGGTGGGGGGAGCAGCTACTAGGGAGGTAAGGAAAGAAAAAGGGGGTTGAAGTCAACGGGTAAAAACAAACGTAGCTGTGGAATAGAGAAAGCAGAAGAAAAAGCAATGGTTTACTCTGTAATTTATAAAAATATGCTTATCAAACATTAAATCCTAATTTTAAAAATATACATGAAATTTAAGTTACCTTGTCAAGTATGATTGTTTTATAACTTATTTTTTAGGAAATCCAACCCTCCATCCATCCATTATCCGTTGCTGCTTTTATCTTGGTCGCGGTGGCAGCTGGAGCCTTTTTTTAGGAAATGAAAAATTATTTTAACAACCTGGTCTGAGAGGTGAGAGACCACCCGTGGACACAGAGGATGGTGTTTACTCAGGCTGGGGGAGACATTCTACCTACAGTCTGTCCCCAGTTGCCTGTCTGTAGTCTCCTTACAGACATCATTTTAAACAGGACTCTCAACGGGTCACCACATATATGTGCCAGAATAATGTGCTGAATTTGTGTAATAGTGCTTTTTATCATCTTCTCAAGCATTTAAATTGACAAACTAGTTGACCAATCAAATCTGCATCTTAATTCCATATCAGCAAGGAACCTGGTAACTGGTAAACTGGTTTCCCGGGTAACTGGACGAGTCTTCTGAGCTGTGCTCAGTGTCACTGCGGAGACAGCAGTGTATTTCTCATTTTGTTTATAAACTCTGCACACAAAAGCTGCCAGTTCAAACCATAGCGTGAGGAATATAATTTCAGCCCGTCCACATTTAATCTTAAACAACCAAACCTATATGGCAAAAAAATAAATAATTGTGTGATTTACTTTTTTGTGTTCTTCTCTAGTGAAATTCTCAATTAATATATATTTTTAATGTTTAATTTCCCAAAGAACAATTTTAACTCAGCTGAACTGAGTGATTTACCTGGGATTTGGTATTCAGAATGGTTTCTAAAAGCCACTCCAGTACGGCACCTCGTGCTTCAACTGCCCCCCCCCCAGTCCAGATTTCTGTGTTGTGTCCTGCTCTTCAGTTCAGACCCACGTACTTTATCTCATTTAAATTATTAGAAAAAAATTCACAGACCATGACTTTTGTCCACTGAAGACAATTTTACATTATTTGTAACTAATGTTTGACAGCAGCAGGTGGTATAATGGTTGGATCTGCTCCCTTGCGCTCGTAGGATCCATGTTTGAATCCCACGTCCTTCTGTAGTACCCTTGAGAGATACTTTGAATTGCTCACACAAAAGTGATCCAACTTGGGAAATTACTGTAAGTAGCATAACAATGAAAGTGTCTCTGGAGAAATGTCTCAAATTAATAAATGTACTTGTCTGTGCTTGACAGGTAAAAACAAACACAGCTGTGGAATAGAAAAAGTAATAGTTTACTCTGTGTTTTTAAAAAAAATTACTTTTCATACTATAAAACCTAATTTTTAAAATTATATCAACCAGAATAATCTGCCGAATTTACCATTTTGCTTATAAAAATGAATATATATTTGTTACCTTGCTTTGTAAGCTATGGTCTATTGCATTTCTGTTAAGAAGAAAAGTGCTGTTATCTTCTGTATTGACATTATTTTAATATTCTAAGACACTGTGATTTATCCTGTTGACAAAAATAGAACTGATTTTATTTGCTAATGGTCAGTTATGTTTTGAACATCTTTGAAGAGCCGGCAGCATCTCCGACTCTGGCGGGGTCTGGGAGGATGAGGTGTGGGGGGCTGTGGGTTACTTTTATTGCACCACCATGCTTACGCAGTTCATTGTGAAAGCGCTACCTGGAAGACAGCGGACGCTCAGAAGCTCCTGCTCCGCTTGTGGTCTGGATGCAGACACCCAGTAAGAAGGCCAGTAGAGCCATTCCAGGTGCACAAACACTAAACCGGCGCAGCACATCAAAGCATCTCATTAAAGGACAATAACACAGCCCCCCTCCATCCTTCCTTCCACAGACACACACCAGCTTCCCTGTCACTTCTCTCTGCGCACCCAACCATGCTATAGCGCCCTCTACTGCTCTTCGGCATGTTTCAATCGAAATCCAAAAGTATTCGTTGGCTATCAGTAACCATTTAAGACAGGGTAGTGGTGATCCACAGCCTATTCCGATAGCATGGTGTATCAGGCAGGGTGCAGGCGAGAGAAGATGCTAGCAAGACAGTGTCACACACAAGCACACACACACACACACACACACACACACACACACCGGGCCAAATTATTGTCACACAAAAAAAGTCTTTGGACTACGGGAGGAAACCAGAGCACCCAGCAGAAACCCACATAAACAGTTGGAGAGCATCCAAACGGCACACAGACTGAGTGGGGCTGAGCTTACATGTGACCACACAGCCCAGGTGTTGTAGACCACCGGCATAGAACCCCTGCACCACTGTGCTGAAAAACTGACTGAATGACTTACTAAAAATAACTCAAATTAGCTTTTATAGGGATTTTTTTTAACTATAATGAAATAACATCCTGGAATAATCTGCCAATTTAAATGAAGGCCTACATTTCCATTTCAACCATCTGTCTAAATTGATTCATCTAAATTTTGAGTTGCCCTGGTGATTTTTATCCTTTCTTCATTACTGTTATTTACCAGGTATACAAATAGATATTAAGTTAAATGAGCCCATTTGTAAAAAAATACACTTGTGTACATTTCCAACAGTGAAGCTCAATGACATCTGAAACACTTTAAAAGGAAACATTAGTTTCCTAGTCTCCTGGAATTATAAATCTTGCCTTAATGACACTTTCAATTTTAAGCATCTTTAATGTTTTTAATTGGGCTCTGGACTGTCCTACGATTATTGCCGAGCATTCGAAGACAATTAAAAACTACTGGAGTGCATTGCAGGTCCCCCGGGGGTCACTTCACTACTAGCAAATAGCACATTATACTGTGGTAATTGTAATTTCATTCATTTTGACTGTGCGACTGTGAAAGGTGACTTGTGCTCTCAGCTGAGTTACGGGATTTTAATAACTCCCTGCTGATGCCGTGATTTATTTGAGGGAACTATTTCAGCTTGTGCCAAATGCTCTTTCGGTTCTACTGCTCAGCCTTAAACTGCCAACAAAATATAACGTTAGTAACTGATGTTTGTTTCTCTTTGCTCAGGGCATTTTCTTTCATATATTTCGCTTTAGCCGTCCAAAGTCGACGAATCTTTGAAAAGCATCCAGAAGCTGGTCGTCTGTCAAACAGAAGGGGCGCGGACACAGTACCACGGCTGAGAGCAGGGCGTAAATGCCGGGCCCGGGAGCGGTTTGCCTGGGTCCAAGCAGGCCCTGTAAGCCTTTGATGGGGAAACCTCTTTTATAGTTGGCATTGAGGTTATTTGTTAGCCAGTAAAATGCAGGACTAAATGGCCTCCTTACAGGAAGCCGTTTACACTGTGTTGGTCCACCTGCCAGGGACACCATTGTGTCCAGGCCTCTCTCTCACTTCATTACCATTTCCATAAGAAAGGCGCTGTGACGGCCCGCTTTCCGACTTTCCCTTCATCTCACACCTCTCTTTTCTTTCCCTTTGCCGTTCTGTCTCCCTCACTCCCGCTCTTCTCCTGCCTTCCTCGCTCTCGTCTCTCTCGGCCTCGCTGGAGAAGACAGCAGTTTGAAACCGTGCAAACTGGCTCGGTGTCAACTGAGAGCAATTAATGAGAATTATAAAGAAAGACACGTCTGAAAAACGCAGTTCTGTTTTCGTGCTCACAAAATAGCCGCTGTGTTGAATATCATAAAAGCGGTTTATTCCTTTTTTCCTTTACAGCATAATGGAACTGAATCAGTGCAATATGAGACAGAATCTATATACTGAGTAAATGCAAAAACATACAGATATATATATAAAGGTGCTATAAGGGTTGTAATGTATAGTCAGGTGGTCATACAGCCCTAAGAAGATCCAAAATGGTGGCCAGACCTTGAGAACTTCATCTAAGTTATCCTATATGAAATAAAGTTAGTAAACTGCATCATATTTGTGAAAGGAGCTTCTGCTGTGCATCAGATGAGGACAAATCTGATTTTTAAAAAAATTTTTGAGCTCTTTTGAAGAATTAATTGAAAGTCATTTTTAAATTTTAAATGTCATATACTTCTTGTCATTTGCTGCATGTTTGCCCAGATTTCGCAGAGCGCAGCCTCTCTACAGACCTGTGTCGTGTTTTTATTTTTATTTTTTGGAGAAATGCCTAATTTAAGAACTAATTTATTTTGTTATACAGTTGAACTTCTCTGTAAGGTACTTTTAATTGCATTTTCATTTGCTTGCAGTTTGCTTTTGAACAAAGAGCATTTTTCATAAAATGAATAATCCTACAATCTATTAATTTATTTCACTGTTTAATTTTCAAAACATTACAGGAACAAATTATTTCCTTTTTTTCTCTGATACGCACATACAAATTCCTCTAAATAATTCTACTTTTGTGTAGAACTTTCTTTGTTCCTTTACACTCTTATACTCTGTTACTTTAACGTTATGTTATGTTAAATGTGTCTGAATGAGAATCATCCACATCACATTCCTAATAATGAATATATTTCCTATATAATTTATAGCTTAATGCTTTTTCCACCTCTATGCCCACATTGTTTAGATATCCGTACACGCTACTGGCAGTGATTTTGCTGTCTTGTTTTCCATGCTATTCATTTACTGCTTCTTCTTCTTCAAACCTTGTTATTATTTTACAGCTGTACCGCTTGATATTTTTCTGCACCTTGAATGAGTGTCTGAATGTCTCGTGTCAAATTCTCTGTATGCGCATGCTTGACCATTATTGTTAAATTTACTATCTTATTTTGATGAATCCCATTACAACCGGTGTGGGCGTGAGAAGAATCTGGTCCTGGCATAGTTGGGTATTAGGAGAGAGACTGGAGATGCCCTACTTCATCTGAGCTTCTCCTCCACAATCACAAATGCTCACTAGCTGTCTCTCAGCTCTTAGAGGGCCTTTACTGTCATATGTCTGGGGAAAAAAATCGTACCCAGGACACTCCAGCACTATAAAAGGGGGGGAGCACCGATGTCAAGATGTGGTTTGTTTACAGAGGCAGAGACAGAGGAAGGGGGCGATGAGGAATCCAACTACAGGGACAGAGATGCTCCCTTTGAACATGTTCTGTGTGAAGTGAGTGTGAGAGCCTCTCCCCCTCACTACAGCCACTTTAGGAAGGAAGGATCTGTTTCTACTTAACACTTCCCAGCTCACATGTGCAGAGTCATGTTGGTGGTTGCCCTCACTCCTGCTGTGGACTAACAGGAAGGAGACACTTCTTCACAGCACAATGAAAAAACACACTAGAAACGTCTCTAAGGCACTCTTCTCCATCCTATTACTTATATTTCCTTATTTAGCTGACACTTTTCTTTAAAGTGTCTTACAGTGTTGCAGTGATTGAGCCATTTTTTCTGATACGTAGTTTTGCCGTTTCAATTCAGGGTAGATGCATTGTTCAAGGGTACTACAGCAGGAGATGGGAGTCAAACCTTGGTCCTTCAAGTCCAAAGACAACAGCTGCAATCGCTGTGCTCCCTGTTTCTTATATTTATTCATATCACATCACAGTACAGTGGTTTACCTGCTTCACAATATCATGTACAATAGCAGATTTGTACATTATGGGATTCTGTTGCCAGACCCTGAAGTCCAATTCAGGAAGTGACAATAGAAGAGTAAGACAGCAGCTACCATCTTATTTTTCCATCGAGTTTATTCTGCATCACACCAGCTTCTCCATATTGACCCTCGATTTCAAACACTGACTGCACTTCACTTTGACATGTTTTTGTGCAGCATCTCACCTTCTCTGAAGCAGCCAAGATGTCTTGCAAACAGCACCCCTTGTTATTTGCTTATTTCTCATGTATTTATGGGCTTAGACGCTTTGAATCAATTTTTCGAATTGTTTCTTAAGTATTTGTATATCTTCTTTCTGTTTATGTTATTTTAGCAATAATTCTCTTTCTTCTTTTTAATTGGTATACTATACTAATTTTTCACCTGCCTGTTGAGTTGTGTTATTTGGATTTAAACTGTTTCATTTAAATGTTCAAATGCTTTTGTAAAGGTGGAAAGCAACAAATCTAATTTTTATGTACTATTATTATTATTATTGTTATTGTTATTATTAATGCAATGTTTATCAGTTTCTGTTTCTGGTCTGAGGCTGAAACGGCTTGTAGTTAAAGGGGCAAATGCTGAAGGTTTGTGTTTCTTGAAAAGATGAGCAGAAGAAGAAAACAAGTACACATCAAAGAATTGTTTTTTGTTTTTAAAAAAAAAACCTCCCCGCTGAATGCAACCAAAAAGTAACCGAGACACAAGTGAGTCTTATTTGCAGGATCAAGCAGCAATGTGTGTAAAAGGCATTTCAGGACATTAAAGCAAACAGCCACAATGTTCCACATATAAGTCATTTCAACAAAATAGCGAAACGCACATATATCGGTTCGCTGTATTGTTCATCTTATAACAAATTCTACATCAAGTATAAAAGGAGCAAGATTAAGTCAAAATACAGTTTAATATTGTGGCACATCCTCATGGCCCAGGCCTTGGTTAATATTTTAATGGCTCTTGAGAATATTGTGAATTTAGGATACTTTACCAGTACAACACCACCTCTGTTCATCCAGGCATTTTTTACGCCTCTGAACCACTTTGCTTTGTATTTAGAGCTCATAACGCAACTGAATTTGCCATATTGTTATCATTTATGTCCCCCTTATATTTAGTAAATTGGGCTGTTACTGCGGCTCAGTAAGGATGGGCGTCTGCAGGGGGTCAGGAGCGGGTGGTTCTCCCTCATTCTTCACGTAGAGTAGCGGGTAGGACTGATTGTTCACCATCATCCCACAAAACCACCCTGAGAAATGTTATCACAAGCAATGAATAAATGCAGGCATATACAACCCATAATTTGTTGCAAAAACTTATATATGTCCTCTGAAATGCTTGGTTAGCCCTCCACTCTATTCATTCAAGTTTTATCTATTATTTCTGTTTGTTGCTGGTTGAATTTGATTTAATCTCACCTTGACAAATGAATTATATAGGAATATAACATTATTTTTGAACGCAATTGGTAGTCTAAGAACTGAAGCTTGTGGTGGAATAGGGAGTGTATAAATAAATTACTTTACAGTGAAGGAAATTTAAAAAAAAACAATATTTATAATATTTATAATTAAAAGGAGGAGGTCAGATGGACGACAGCTCCTGCGCTGCACTTCAGGATGGAGCTTCTCACCCCGAGCTGTGGGATTAGAGTGCTGGCGCCCCCTGTCCCACAAGCCCCCCTGAACAAGGCTACCCGGTGTGGGCTGATTCAAAAACAACTGAGCACTTTCAGTATACTAGTTCTCAATAACAAAGCATCATATGAACATGCAGGCACCAAAATCTGGGGGGGTAGTAACTCAGTCAGGTTCATACTACATTTCCGATTTGCCCAAGGCAACTTACAGTGTTATCAACTTTACCAGGGCAAGTAGCGTGATGAGGGGTAACACAGGAGGAGGGTGATTCGAACCTGGGACTGTCAGACTGCCGGCAGACACCCACCCTGTCGTCCTGTGATCGGCACCAGGAAGCTGCTTTCTTCCTTGTTGTCTTCTACGGGTGGGAGACAGGCAGTACATTCTCTAACAACAGACTTGTTAAGCCTTTTGTGATAATGAAGTACTTGTGGTTGACTGCATGAATATTTAATCATTTATTTAGTTTTCCTTTCAAATGATTGCTTAATAAGAGCTTTAATATTTGCAAATAATCCAACATTTAAATATTATTTTCTGCTGTTCTGCCCTGCTTAGATTAATGCTCTTTTTCCTCCAGTATAACAGTGTAAATAATGTGATTATTTTAAAATATTAATTTGTTTTGAGCAAGTGTTCTGCTGAATTTTCAACAGAATCATCAAAGCGACCGTGCAGAAAACTTGAAAAACCAACGTGTGAATTTAGTGCTTGACTTTATTACGCTTTGTTTTGTATTTGATGTTTGTGAAGGGTAGAATGATCGTAGTGCTGGGCACAATATGGGGTTCTGAGGATGATGTACTATGCTCTCGAAAATGGATGCATTCAAAAATGTAACATTTAAATATGGAATGCAATGATTCTATACATAATGATTCCGGAGTTACACTGTTGTTTTCGGACATTGCCTGAGGAAATGTGATGGCTAAAGACACAATAAAGCCATAACTGCACCATTTAGTCTCATATTAGAACACAGCACCAAAAAATGGGGGAAAAAAATGGTTTATGTATGACATTCCATTGCATACAGTGTGTAAAACAGTATCTTGGTAATAAGCTGTAAAGAAGGTGACAACAATACAAGGACATAAGTCATGGTGCAGCTGGGACACGGCTGCCGAAATGGTTGTTTAATAGACTCACGTTTGCAGTTGCACTGGTTTGTCGAAGTCTGGGTGGCCGCGTGACTGCAAAAAACACCCTGTTGCAAGCGTCCTATTTCCCTACAAGCGCAAGACAAGTTGTACCTGTGTTATATTAGCGAAACTCACTACTAGTGGTCATTTTAAAGCCGTTCTCCAAAAATGTTCTCCCCAGGGCCCGCAGTGCCCACATGCCAGACACACACCTAATGTACGACGTCGAAATCGCTGAATTTTTCTATGATAACACAAGCGGTTTCAAAGATCAACCAAATATTGAACTTAATATTTAGCTTTCTGATGACATGAATTGGAGGTATTTTTTACATATTGTATTTTAAATGACATGTCAGAGGTAAATCAGAAGCCATCTGGAAAATTGCTAAATTATCATTTTAACAAAAGTCAAATAACAAAAGGGGCAAAATAAGATTTTCATTTAAAATGTCAGCAATGTTTACAAGTGCCGCAGGACCAGTGAGAATTGTACATATACCTACGGTGGAAACCAGCTGTTTTCACAAGGCCTTTGGGCCAACATGTCTTCCTTGCTCTTCTGCTCCAGTTTCCAGAGATGTTGTACATTTGTGGGCTGCTTTGCTTTCTCTCTTCTGTCCAGAGAGCCATAAACGTTGCCTTCACATTTTGGGCCTCTGCGTCTATTTGCAGATGTAAGTATAAGAAGCACGCAGGAAAAAAACTGGAGAAATTTTAATTTGTTACAGAGAGTCCACAAGGATTGCTCGTGTACATTTCAAAGCAAATCTTAACAAAAAAAAGTCCTTTGTTAAAAAGGAAAGGTACAAATCAGAGTCCAAAACAGGGATGATATTTGAAGAGGGAAAACAAAAGCCAGTGGAAGGAAACTGCAAGTAAACACAGATCTGACGCCTGTCTTTTGTTGCACACAAATTAGTTCACATTTATTTCAGTCACCGTGGTATTTTGCCAAAAAGGGAGTCATTCTATGTTATGGTCAATTGAAATGATGGAAAATCATTATTACATTTCCATTATAATGTTATATTGGCTTCACTGCATTCAGTAAAATTGAAACTGTTAAAAGCCAGGGGCAACATAATATTGAAAGTTGATTGATATGACACCCAGTAGCCTAAATATGAACATGACGGAGGGTCTGCGCCTTGTGTACTATTGAACTTGAAGGCAGCAGAGCACCACCAACCCACAGGCCATTTAAGACCTTTGGAACTATTTAAAACCCACCCAGCAGATATTTTAATTCACTTCCAGCGGGTGAGAAATGTAAATTGTCAGAACCAATTGAGCACAGAAGCTGTGAATGCATGAATATCAATGAGTATCAAGCCATTGTGGAATAAAAGTCATTATATTTTATTCATGAGAGTTACAATATAAACTTTCAATTGCATAGTGTAAACATGCACGCGCGAGTGTATGTGCACAGGCAGTAAACGCCGGATGTATGGATTCGGGTTTTGCATTATTTATAAGGAAAGGAAGGAATCGGTTATAGGGCAACACAACTTCACACACCAAACGGAGTGAGTTTAGTTCACAGGATTCCTAAAAATCCGACAGTTTTAGCTACTTCCTCGGGGTCCTGAACCGTGAGCCATTTTTGGAGATCCCTTGGTAAGAATTCCGCGGCGTTTTGATTTTCATGACGTCACACGCGCTGCTGTGCCGATTTTAGTATTTGGGACGTTGCTTGTTAGCTGGAAGTATAAAATTCTGCAGGAATCGCGTACGATTGTCTGTGAAGTTGTAAATGAGCTGCGACTGCTGCACGTCGCCAGCCTGCAACCACACGGTTTCCCACTGCGCAATGTTCATTCATCTAGATCATTCTTGCTTTTCAAATGTCTCTCAACCTCACCTACACTCTGTGGGGAATAGGGCTTTCTCTTCTCATGCCCCCGCAAACGGTGCCATCATTATCATTATTATTATTGTTATTTCCTTGACTTTGGCTGATCAGGGATTTAGCTCTCGTGACTTTCATGCCGAGTTCTTCCCTACACACATCAGCACGTAGAGCGAGCCGACAGCTGAGGCTTTCAGCCTGGGTTGTGGTTGTAACAGAAGGTCACCTTTTGTGGCACCTTTACTGATCACAGAAGAGAAAAACGGTGGCTGAACATGTTTTCTTTGTTTCTGGGTTTTGTGTTTGTGCAGTGATTTCATTAGTCCTGTCCCATCAGATGTGGAATGAGGCTACTGACCCTACACTTGGTTCACCACTGAGCAGCTCCAGATTCTCAGAGTCCAGCAAAACTGATTTATCCACTCAGTCGATGCACCCATTTCACGTTTAGCAAGAGAACTGAAAATATGCCTTTGCTACTTCAGAATCTAGAATCAAGTTTTGTGGTTTCGAATCCAAAAAGAACTTATTGTTAGTGTCTGTGCTTGAGAATAAATGTATGCCTTACTTTTTCCTCACCTTGTTTGGTTTTAAATCATTCCAGGAAACTGGCATAATGGGGGGGGGGGGTCCATCCTGGGTGTCGGGCAGAACGGTGCAGGGGACAGAGTTGTAAAGACATTGTTTGTGGGGAATAAAAAAAAGTGTACAATCAGAATTTTGAGGTGAATAAAAAGGGTAAAACAAAATAATCATCCAGGCTCTTTGCTCAGCTTGAGGTTGGTTGTACCAGTAAGGGGCACGTGGCGCAGGTGGGACACGTGTATATTAAATATAGTGCATGTATATTAAAGTAGACGATTGCTGACTTCAGTGAGCCTGGAACCATTCGCACTCCTCTGTGCATTGGTGGTCCAGCAATGGAGCAGATGCACAGCTTCCGGTCCCTCAGAGTGGATCCCCTCCTGGCACCACAGCACAACCCAGCTGGCAAAGAAGCCACAACAGCATCTCCACTTGCCGAGGAGACTGAGAAGAGTTGTGCTTCACATCCCACCTTTCCTTTTTCTGTCTTCTGCGCCAGCCTCCGTAAACCCTTGAAACGGTTGTGAGTGGAAAGCTCAGGAGGACAGCTGTTTAGGAGATACTAGAGCTGACATTCCTAGGACCAGCCATCATACCATGTTCAAAGTCAGTAAGATCACTTATTTTGCCCATTTCTGTTCTCAGCTGAACACTAATGGATGCTATAAATGTTTGATCCACTAGATTTATACCACACACCAGTCACATGACAAATAGCTTGTTTGAGTCTACAGTTTGTGTGAAGATGGGGTTGTACCTAATAAACTATTGATTTGTCTGTTTATCCATCTTTTCTGGAAATGTGTCTATATGTACCTACTTATGTTCTTATATGTATTCAACCTCAGTTTGTCTCTATTGTTCTTTGTTATGTGATGGTAGTACTGTGCACCATTGCCCAGGAGAAACTACTTTTTTTTCTCTTGCACATCTCTATAAGCGCATATTGACAATCAAGTGAACCTTGAACATAATCCCACCACTGCTGAAGAACCCCTCTCTGGACCCAGACTCCCTGCAGAATTACGATTTCTATTCCCCTTTTCCTCTCAAAAACTCTGGAATGTGCAGCCAGGTATCTGTATTACAGATGCCAGTCTGGGTACAATGTTGGTCATTCCATTCAGACTCAGATGCCAACTGTGTCAGAAGCTCTAGAGCATCTTTCCCTTATTGGCCTCTATTCTCCTGGACCTGTCTGATTTTAACACTGTCAACCACTGGATCCTGCTTTCTTCTCTTGGATCAAGTAGACTTTTATCAGGTGGTCTGGAATGGCTTCCGGTCTTCCCCTCACTATTTAACTGGTGTTGGATAGGTTTAGTACTTGACCCTTCATTACTCATCTCTATCAACATCTTTTCTTTGGTTCTGTTTTTGCTTCTCATGGGATCTTAGATCCCAGATGATCTTCTTTTTCCCCCCTGCAGCTACAGACTTTGCCTCTTGTATGGCCATCTCTGCTTGGATGATTCATCACCATCTACAGCTCATCCTCTCCAAGATCAAGATCCTTTGCGGTAGAAATTTAAACCTCACAGACACCGGGCTAGGAGAAAACTTTCAGAGCTCTGTTTATTTCTTACCAACGACTGTCGATCATGAGGAGAACCATGCACACTCAAATGGCATCACACAGTCTCAACAAGCATACAAGTCTCGTTGCTTTTATACAATAGATACAGCCATAGTAACAGTAAACAGAATCCATGGTAACAATAAACAAGATAGTTTAAAGACGCAAATACGAACTCAAAGTAACGATAAACACATGAACGCAAACAGTACTGATCGCAAACACAGAGTTACACTTGTTCAACTTAGCGTAGAATAGCATCAAGAGAAACAATGTCACACTGTGTATTTTACCCTCACACCTTCACTTCTGGTGGGCATGTCCACTGTCATAAACTCTCTATTGATCTGGACAGTTCAGTCACTTCACACCCTTTGTTGGTTAAAAGCCTGTGGTCAACAATTGTTTCCTTACACAAATCAAAGCCAAACTGATACATCCTGCATGACATCTACAGGATCCACCCTTACATCACAGCACACTCTGTGCAGCTTCTGGTCCAGGCCACAGTGGTATCCGGTCTGAAGATATCCTTCCTATCTGGTGTTCCAGCTTCCAGCATCAAGCCTCTACAGATGATTCAGAATGCCGCTATATGAGTTGTGTTTCTATGTGTCTCCCTTTCTTGTCTTTATCCACTGACTCCCTGAAGCTGTTTGTATCAAGTTCAAGATTCTGCTTATGGCCTACAAGGTCATCAACAGATCTGCACCCTAATACCTGCAGGATAGGATCTCTTGTTACACCTCACCAGACTGCTACACTCCTTCTCTGGCCACTTGGTGGCTCCAGTTTCAAAAACCTGAAGGTTCTTGGTTTTGGCTCCAGTGCAGTGGAGCTCCAGATCTCTTCTACTATCCTCCCTGCAATATTAACTTGACATTACCTGGAAAAAAAATAATTTTATACAACTCTACTCTAGCAATTTATCAAATCTACCATGTAATGTTTGCTGGCAAAAATGGTGAAAAGATGCAAAAATAATTGACTTTAGTTTAACAATTGTATGTTTGCATCTTTAGCTCTTTGTCTGTTGAATTGAAAGTCACTGAAGAAAAAGTGTCTGCTAGACCAAAGTAAACGTAAATGTAATATGTATGTAAGTGGAGGTTGTCATATTCACCCGGAAACAAGAATGAAGATGGGCTCATGATCCCAGTTTATTTAAAGGTGCACAGGGCATAACAGCGACTTGCTGATGAGGGGAAGGGAGGATCCGGAGACGACACGGGAGCACAGTGGGAACAGAGCTGTGGAACACGAGGAGGTACACAGGTTCACTGTCCACGCAGGCAGTCACGAGGAAGGTGGCTGATTCAGAACCCGACTTCAGTCCTTTGCTCCTTCTTTACATCTGTTGATCAGAAACAGGTGCAGGTTCAGCTGGGAGGTGTTACCCCCTCCGGGGTCGTGACGCACATACACGGCTATACTGTATTACAGAGCAATGAAGAGATATTGCCGTGTTATATTGTGTAATGATTTAAATGTTGAAGCGATTATGACCATTTTGACAATATTTGGTGATATTTTACCATAAATGGGTATTCATTTGGGGCTTAGGAAGGCATAACATGTTTAAAAACTGAAAGTAATCATCATTTCTTATTCCGTTTATGAGAATTCTCCTTACAAAGGTTCTTCAGGAAAAAATTACCTTGGTAAGATGCCAAAACACATTTTGTTGTTTAAGTGCCTTCAGCATGTCTGTTCTCTACATCCCAGTTAGGTTATCCTGCCTATTATAGTACACATTAGTGGAGACATGGACGTGAACACGTGGAGACAGGGCATTAGCGCAAAGCTCTGTGGGATGATTTCTACTAAAATTGTATATCATTCTGTACTAATGGTGTTAACTAACAGAGTACGGATAAAACTTAAAATAGTGTATGTCCTACTTTTATTAAAGTGTCAACAGTTACCGCTATTCGCTTTTAGTCATCTGCTGTTTCCGGATCGATGCTAATATCACTTGGAAATGTTCGTACACATACCAGTGGTGACTGTACTGCATAATACTTACTGTATTTTCTTCATTGTTACTGTATTACTTTAATGAAGTTCTATTAGGTTAAATGTGGATCAGCCAAGTATCAACCATGTCAAATTCCTCACATATATAAATGTACTTGGCCAATTATATTAATTCATTATATTATATCATATTATATTATATTATATTATACAGGCAGTTAAAAAGTTCAGTGGCTTCAGTTGAGACTTGAGTTTCTAGGTGATGTTTTATGTTTCGACCAGCAGATGGCGACTCGGAGAGGCATTTTATCACGTATGCAGCGCCGCGTTTTTTCTCCTCCAGTCGTCTCAAAAAGGTCCTGTTTGAATTGGCATTTTTACAGCGCATTTTGACAAGAAATTCTTGCTTAAATTTAACAATACAGTACTAATTAATACAATACAGCAGCATTTATTGAAAACAAACACAGACGTCACCCGGTTTGCATGCCTGTTTATTATTGGTGTAATTTATCACTGAGCTGCTCAGTGGCCCAGCGCCTGGCCTGTTCAGCCTCGGGTTTTAATCTGGCTCAGTCTGTGTGGAGTTTGAATGATCTCCCCATGTCTGCGTGGGTTTTTTTCGATGTTCTGGTTTCCTGCCACATTCCAAAAACCTGAATTTTAGGTTAATTGGTCTCAAACTTGTGTGTGTGTGTGTGTGTGTGTGTGTGTGTGTGTGTGTGTGTGTGTGTGTGTGGCCACCCTTACAGCAGACTGGCCTCCCATCCAGGGTGTAGTTTCATATCCTAGTGCCCAGTGATTCCGGAACAGACTCCGGACCACCATGTCTTCAGCCCCACGCCTAGCGTGAAAAAATAAACCAGAAAAATTAATCATCACTGCATCTTGTTCGTATTACTGCTGATACTGATATCTGACTGACTGTTTTTTTTAAATCCCTGCAGTAGCAGACTCTGTGGCTTTACTATAATGAGCTCTCCAGAAGACCGGTATACAGGGTGTGTGAAATTCAGAGACAGTTACAAAATGTAGATTTCAGATTTATGAATCTTTCAAATTGTAGCAAGAGGTTTCGTATAACATAAAACAATTAATCCTCCGACCTGCACAGAAACGCCCCGCATCCAAAAAAGAAACATTTCTTCTATATAATATTAAAGGTGAAACGAGTCAACACACAAGGCAATCTTCCTTACATTTTTCCATGGCAAAGAGAGCAGGAGAAAGTCAAGGTGGAACCTGAGCCCAAAGCCTCCTTCAAATGAGGCCCTTCCTGCACATGGAGGTGACAGATCGACAAGAAGCAGGCAGGTGGCAGCAGCGCAGCAGCCTTCCCTGCGAAGACCTCATTGACCAGCAGGACACTGCAGCAGAGTGCAGGCACCTGATTGGGGACTGGACCCCAGCACTAAGGACCAAAGTCTTCCAGCAGCACAGTGGTTAAGAACCTGTACTTGTAGCCTCAGGGGTGAAGGATCCAGCCCCAGGAGGGTGCCTGGTAAAGAGCTATTGAACTAGCTACTTAAGCTATAGCTCTGAAACCAAATATATTAAGGGTATAACTCTTAAGCCTTTGACTGAAAGCAACAGCTAATAAGCAAGCAATGAATTTAAATAGTTCAGCTTCTTGCTGTGAACAAGCTACTTCCCCATTTTAGATCCCTATTCTGTATGACATAGCATTCAGCATCATCTATTCAACGGCAGCACCTACATAGCCGCTCGCTTCCCGACAAAGTCCCACACGGAGCGTCATTGAGACCAACTCAAACTGCAAACAGCGTCACATATTTACTGGCACTAAATGTCAATTGGTCCCAAAACATTTCCAAACGTGCGACAGGCTGAGGTCAGTTATTCAGCATTGCACCCCGGTACGATATTATAGGCGGGTGTGTTGGCGCACTGAGGGCCTCATTACAGCCCAGACGGATGGCGCTCTTTCACTGCTGGCTCAGCTGCTCTGTGCATTTAATGCTGGACTGCAGGGAGCAGATAGGAGCTCTTTCCCACAGGGCAGCACTTCCCAGGGGAACCGTACCGTGGTGCTCTACTGCTAAGTAAGTCTCAATCCAAAATTTTAAACGCCTAACAATTTAAATTTAATTCATTGGAGGCAAGCAAGGATACACACACACATACAAACACACACACACACACACACGTTTGTGACCTTCGCTGAGGTTTGCGAGCAACATTCAATGCAAGTGGGTAATGAAGAAAAAGGAAAATGAAATTAAAACGGAATAAATGATCCCATGAGCTGAGCACTCAGGAAGGAGTTGCTGTAGTAGTTTCACCCTCTGGCGGTCATTTGGAGTGGAATTCCAGGATTATGTCAGAATAATTCAGTCTTACAGTGCCTCACAACCGACTGCTATTTTATTCAGGCCGGGCATAGTTTAGTTGCTAAGCAACAGGAGTATGCCACTCCCCAAAACCAAATCAGAAACTATAAACTGTCACTTAAAGGCAGGGGAATCTTATTTTCCCGGAGCCTCTGGGTTAGTCATTTGTCCCAAATAAATGGCTCTGTGCCCACACTCTTTCATGCAAATCAAAATTTCCTCAAAATTAAATTGACAGGTTACATTACTATGCTTGAGAGCTTTCATTTTAAAATATGAAAAATAATAAATATTTATGGTCAGCTAATCCACACTCTATCCACTGAAATGGAATCATGAGGGGTATCTTTTAAATAAAAGTTTGAGAAGTTTCTTTCTCAAACTGTATAGTGAATAACTTCTAATATATCAAGAATATACTGCTTGATACCAACTAGTTATTTTTGTAATGACTGTAACTAATGTTTTTTTAAGCTGGTTTTTAATGCGCACATACAGGGGAGCCACAGGTCACGTGGTGTTTCAGCTTATAGACCAGCCTATTTTCTCATTTGACTCATGATAATAGTCTAGATTTTTGCTCTTGAGTGATTTAAAGGTGTCTAAGTGGAATTGTACGTCTCTGCGAAGCCTAAAAATTTGTTTTAAAAAAATATCCTCATGATGTGACTTTGCTGCAGAGATGACACTTTTAATCTAACAGTTTCTAATGATATAACCGTAAACTGCTGAATTTTCTCACCTCAACGTTAAGAACCCCGAGCCACAAGGTCTCACATGCTGCCGCACTCTAGATATGAATCCACCGTGTCTAAATAAATAAACAATAATTGCGGCATAACTACACAGAGGGAAAGAGAGGAAAGAGTGAAAGGAGAGTATTACAGAAGACATACCCCCCAGGATGTAGCACCCGGGCTGTATGTAACAGCCATCAGTGTGACAAAAAATTGGATTTGTCACACTGTGTGTGTAAAATTGGATGTTTAACAGGCCAAGTCATAATCTGACTATCTGAAAAAATTGGATTTGTTTCGCGAAAAGTAATAAGACGCTAATATTGTTATCAACATATAGATTCATTATGACATGTGGTTTTGTTTGTTACTCTAGATAATATTTGTTTGTATTCAAATTTTTGGGGTCTGGATACTGGATATTTCATACTGATGAGAATATGTATAATGCATATACTGTACAAGCATTTTATTCTACAACTACTTTCAGTGTTATTCTAAGGTGGGACAGCCCCCTCAAATGATAGCTGACCTCCTTACTGTTTATTTTTTAGCTACAAGTTGGAAATATGGAAATTTGTCAAAACCAGGGAGGAAGCCCTGAAATCAAGAGATAAGAGGCTTCAAAGGAGAAATGTGAGATCTTCACAAGTGACAGTTGCCCTCATTTTGGTTCCCTTCACCCTGTGCACCGCACGTAGCTTTAGCCTTGACCATGTTTCTGTGGTTGTTAGACAGTGTTTTTAGCCCTGAAGGTTGTGATAACGCCTAAAACGTTCTGCTCAGTCAGTGTACAGTGGGTGGTACGGCTTCGGGTTGCGAGTTTAATAGTAAAACCTGATGAAACTGCCACAAGGTGACCGGTTTCCATGCGCTTGTCCCTCTCCCAGTGCTGGGCTTCAGCAAAAGGCGGGAGTTTCCAGGAACAGCACGCGCGAGCGGCCCCCATCACGCGCGGAGCCACACAGGAATGCATTGTGCGCGCAGAGAAAGCCAGCGCGAGCGAGTGCGCAGGCGCTCTTCGACTTCACCAGCGCGATCGATTCCGCTCGCGCGTTCCCGTTTTCGCTGTTCAACAGTATCATAGTTATTACTACTATTATTACCGACGACGTTCGATGACTGCGAAGCAGTTGCGTGGACAGTAAAAATAAAACAATATAAACTCGCACACACAGTTAAATAAGTGCGGTTGTCAAATTGTGCTGCGTCTGGGAAAGCGCACGCGGAGTACATTGCAGCGAAGGTTGCTGCGAAAACCCGGACCAGAGTTTTGTTTTCACAGGTAAACCGTATTAGGATGAGAGGAAAAACAACAGATGTGTGATTCATCAAAAGAGACCGCCAGAATAAGTTTTATTATAGATCTGTGTCTTATGATAATTTATAAATCTTGCGGTATGAGCCTTCCAAAAGATAAGCACTAAGCACACTTTGTACGATAAGACATGGCGCTCTGCCTGGCTATGTGGACCGGAGTCTGCAGGTTCTCCACAACACAACCATCCAGTGAATAATGCAGAAAGCGCCGCTGAAGTTGGAGGCTGAACATGTTCTCCCTAAGAAGCCACCCAACGAGAATTCTGACGCCTGGACAATTATATCTTCCCAGCTGCTGAAATATTACACTCACACTATGTTGTATTTAAATATACAGCAATGCTTAAATGCCTCTGTAATCTCTAACATTTCTGTATTTTTGCTTGAATTTAGCTGCCCACAGTTCTGCGAAACAGATTCATTAAAACCAGCCTTTTACACGGCTGTTATACGAGCCGCTTTCACGATTCAGAGCAGGAAGTGCTCTGGGGGAACCACATTTGAGTCGCACAAAGACACGTCCTCTTGTTTCATTTCCTCTCTTCCTGTCTTGTTCAAAGTCAGCCCCTCTGCTCTGTAAGTGCTCTCAACGTTAGAAGCTACAGAAATGTCATATCCCCTTCAGGCGTGACATCTACCCATCAGAGATCTCGCGACATTTAATTCCCATCCCTTGTACCTGTTGTCACAAGAGGTCGTACACGACAGGTATATTAAATCTAAGGAAATTGCACACAGAGATCATAGCAGGTGGCGTACCCATTTCTGTAGTATGCCCTTAGGACATACCCACACTGTGGAGTGACAGTCTTTAAGCACCTGCCACAAAGCATCCGAGGTACAGTGTTTGTTTTCCTTGTTTCACTCGTGCCATGTGCGCTCAAAATGGAGCAGCAGTTCAGTGGTCTCATGTCCTCCAATAAGTTGGCAGCCAACAGAGCATGTGGCACCTTCCCAGGTTAATTAATCTTCCTCTGCATTGTTGCACTTAGCAGGTCACTGTTGGCACCTGTGGCGTCTTGCTTGGATGGAACTCGCAGACAGTCGCCTTCCCACGGGCCTCGGCACCCTGCGGCCCACCCCACCGCCACAGCCCAGCGCCCGTTTTCGAACGCAGACCCCGGGACTTCTTTTCTCTAACAACTCAAGTTCAGGAATTTGATGGTAGATTCCATGGCCGCCCTTCGGCCCTTTGGCCATTCATGCTCCGGCAGCTGCTAGGAATGCCAAGTACCGAAGAGTTGTGGTGCCAAGTGAACATCTAGCCCAGGGGTGTCCTGCCTTTTTTAGCCAAGGGCCACAAGCATTACTGCAAACTAATCTAGTGGTTGCAGATGTAAAAATTATAGCAACATATTGAAAGGCTAAATTGAAAAATTGTAAGTGTGTGTAGTTTTACTTGTATTATCACACGAATCAATATGTGGTATTTATGGTAGGCATAACAGATATTAGTAATTTTACAAATATTCTTGTAGGCCGCATTATGTGAATCGTGGACTGTTTGTTGAACATTCCTAGTCCAGCCTGTTGTGTGAGGGGAATGTGTAGCAAGGAGTTAGATCAGCCATTTGCTTGTCTTACAGGTTTTATGCGAATCGTATTGTAAGTGAGATTTTATGACTTGAGGAAAAGATCTGAAATATCATTAGGATCATCACGGTGTGGAAAAAAACATCCGGCTCAGAGTTTCCCTTTAAATCAGAGATGCCAGCGAGATGGTCGTTATGGAGATCTGGCTAGCTTAATGACTAAGGGAGGTTTCTGAAACATTGTTTGACTCTCAGTCTGTCATCAAAATAATGTTCATCTCTTTGTGAACTGCTATTTGTAAACTTACTTGTTGCATGTCATTTAGAGAAAGAGTTGCGACTAAACTATGTATTACAGTCAGCCTTGCCAAGTAAACAGTGAGATGGTTCATTTTTAGTGGGATTTTTTAAATCATTTTTCCGCAGTTAAGCTTTGTAGTCACATCAAAATTGAATAGAGTAGAACTAGTGCTTAAACCTGGGTAGCGAAATGTCCCCAAGGTGTTTTCCTATGCAGGTGTTATACCACTGTGGTTTTCATATCATTATCACTGTTATTTTTTGTTTTTTATATATATATATATATATATATATTTTTGTGCGTGTTGCATCTGCTTTCATTTGTTGCACACAGATTCTACAAAGCAGACAGACATTCAGGCAGCCTGTGAAGATGAAATTTAAGTGAGGGCTTCATATTTCTGAACTGCTTGACTACCTATCCCTTGCCAATGTAGGAATATGAATATGATTCTTCAAGGTTGCATTGCTTTGATGTCATGCTAGTGTTTATGTGAGCACACACAGTACTGAGTCTCGCTCTGGCTCCAAATTCCAGTATCCTGTTAAGTAATGTGATAGCTGTAAAATCTTGTAAAACTGTCAATGGATACACTGAATGAGTAATTATTTTTAATGCTGTAACTATCTGAAAACATTATACTGTGTTGCAAAGTCAGATTCCTCTGCTGAAGCTATACATTGCCAACTGTAAAAATATGCATAAAGACAAAATAAGCCGTTAGACCATTGCATATAACTGCCACAAAAAAATCTCCATCATCTTCAGGGGCACAACTTGTACTGATATTTAAATCTTGATAGAAGTGCCAATTATTTTACTCACCCATATAAGTTACCTTTAAAACGGGCCTAATAATATGAATATCTTAATCCATCACTCCTCGTGTTTCCATATATATGCAGAGCAGGCAAAGATGTGATCACTTCAGCTGGGGCAGCTTGAGATGTACAGGTAGCCCGTTACTGGCCTGTGTTCCGTAGCGCCTATCTGGGAAGGAAGGAGTGGCACATCATATCATGCATTCAAGTTTGACCTTTCTTTTTTCAATTAGGTGAGTGCTAACCCCCCATAGCATGACTGTATTCCTGATATTAGGACCTTTCGAGTTTTTTGCAGGGGTTAAAGCACGCCACAGGTAGGAGCGCACCATGGGGAGCCGACACTGTGGTGGTTTTTGCTTTTATTTATTAGTTATTTTCCTAAGCTTCTTGCAAGGTTTGATCGTCATCTTGTAATTTAACCTTGTAAAACAGCTGGTTATTCACTAAAGAAACTTTGGTTGTGTAGGTCATCGCCACTGCCTGGTTGAGAACCTGCGACTTTTTACATTTCAGTCTTGTATTTTGTTCAACAGCACCTGCTGCCCGTACCTTCTTGCCTGACTCGATGTGCTGCCGCTATGGAGACAGTCTGAATGCCCAGCTGCTTGTGGTTACATAATGGGGGACAGGTTTGTGGGCCTGCTGCTGACTATAGTGTCAACTGTGGCCAGTCAGAGTTCCTGCAATAGAGTTTTAGTTACACGCAGTTGGGATAAACAACCCACATCAAAGGCAAAGTGCATATCAGTCCCTGGTGGCCTTCAACCACACCTGGTGATGGTTGCAACCATGTGCTGGTTGGTTCTTGAAGCCCACAAAGCGAGGAATGGTCAGGACCTTTAAATGTGGTCTAACAATACATTTCCTTCTTTTAACTAGAGTCTAAGTATAGGGCCTGTGTAGAATGAAAAATAAAATACAGATGATTTTACGCTTACATGTTACTCGATCCTCTACACAGCAAATGGTTAATTCTGATGATTTAGACACTCATTATACGGGCTTAACTAGTCAGTATTTTATACTGTTCTAAATGTTAACCAGTATTTTGTATCTGGGGTATTACTGCTGAAAAATAAAGTTTCTCTGTATGTCCTGCATCAGTGCAGCAATAATCATTTAATCATAAACAATATGGTTGCTGGTTAGAGTTAATCCACATTACAGTTCTTAGCACAGTTATATATATATTCCACAATATATATTCCATATTTTTTCCAAAAATAAATGTTTTTTTTTTTTTGCTAGTTGTTCTTTGTTCTGAATTTCTCAGATGGTTTTCTTGTTTTGAAGTTGCAACAGGCTTCCTGCATTGTCATTCATGCAGCATCATACATCCTACTTTGTGCATATGAAGGTCTTGTCTATTAAGTCTGGTCCGTAAGTAATATCTATAATACTTTCGTCAGATTCACTTATTTTAAAAAGGGGAAATCATTGTTTCTCCTGAACCTTAGAAAAAAGGCACTCAGTACAGTAGAATTAGTATAAAGCCAATATTCATCAAAGTCCACCCGCCTTTATTATGTAATGTGAACAATTCTCTTTTTCTCTGCTCCCTGCAGTTGAAACATACCCTTTTTGTTTTTTCTTCTCTCTCCATTTTCATCTCTCTTTTTGATCTTTTATCTAGATTCATCCTTTTCATCTTTATTGTTTAGGCCAGCTAATATGTTTCTCTGTCTTCAGCAAACAGCCTGTGCAGAACTGCACAACAGTGTGTAAAGGCATCACTCCACCACAGCAGTGTGTTTGCTAAGCCTGTACAAGCTCTAGGTGACTTGTAGCTGTGGAAGGGGGGGCTGTTCCCTGTGTTCTGCTGGACAGCCAGACTTGGGCAATACGAGCTGCCCCCCCAGCAGATTAAGATCCCCACCTTCCTGTTATACACACAAATGCACACAGATTCCCCACTTTCCACCTCCCTGTCTCACAGTGTTTAAGGCATGAGTAACTGATTCCTCACACCCCAGTGTAATGGGATCCATCTTGTAGTGGCGCAGTGACAGGTGACTCCCATGCGGCTGCCACCCGCCCCCCCACAACAGTACAGTATATACCGTATTTTTTTTTTACTCACTCTTGAGCCAGCTTTACAAACGGGGAATTGAACAGCTTGTGGAATTTCATCTTTATAGAGCGATATTCGCTGATGCAGTTTTGGTTACATACCTTTACTGATGTGCTCTATGGCAATATATTTCTTGGACAATACTTTAATATCAGTTCTTAACAACTAGGCCACCTGCTGGCCACTGGTTCTGTCTGATGCCGCCGGTGAAAATGCATCTGTGGCCCTTGCTACTGCTCCATGTGGGAACAACAGGCACTGTTATCAGGAAGGATCCTCGCCAGGTTTTCGGGTGTACAGAGTGATGCTGATACATTTGAAGAACAGCTGTGTAGTTATGTAATAATTTTTCAAGCAGAAAAACTGCAAATGGGTTTTTACTCATTTTTTGTACACACAGCCATAGCCTGGAAACCCAGTCCTGTTTAATGTGTCTTTCAGTAACAATCAATTTCAGTTAACGTATGTAAAAAATACAAAAAATAAGAAAACAATTTCAGTTGTGTAACTAACCATAACTTGCTGTCTGTAGCAATTTCTTAATTATTTTGAATGCAAGATCTTGGGGGAAATGGTTCACTATGTACTGAGCAACTAAGGGGGTCAGAAGCATAGTGGTCCACAGAGTAATGCTGTTGCCTCATAGCTCCCAGGCTCCAGCTGAGTCTGTGTGGAGTTTGCAAGTTCTCACCATGTTTCTGTGTTTCTTACTCCAGTTTCTTCCCACAGTCCAAAGACATGTGTTTAAGGTGAACTAGTGACTCTAAATTACCCTTAGTATTTATGTGAGTGAATGAGTGTATCACACTGCTGTTGTACAGCTGGTTGAATGATTTTTTTGGTGCTGTGTGTCTGGCAGTGTGAGTTTCTTTGGGCAAAGGTGTCTGCTAAATACTAAATAACCACTGCGCAGCATCTGCTAACTTAGTCAGTGAAAAGGGAATGAAACAAAAGTCTGACATTTTTAAGCTTTCTAAGTACATATAACCTACTTTTCAACCCAAATACCTGCTGTGGCCCTAGAGTAACTCAGGTTTCCCAGTCTTCAAGGGCTAACCGAGTACTCTGTGTGATGCCATTCCGTGGTAAGAGATGGCTGGTGGCAGGGGAGGGAGGAGGTGGGAGTCTGTGGAATAGCCGGTCCCACTCCACCCACACTGGGATCCAGGCCGGCTTTTCCTGCAGATCTTGCTGAGAGAGAAAGGAGTGTGGAGGCAGGGAGAGGGAGCCAAGCCTTGCATTAATTCTGTTTCTGCATAACTGCCCTCCTGTGTTTTCTAAGCTGCTGGACCTCTCTCTCTCTCTCTCTCTCTCTCTCTCTCTCTCTCTATCCCTCCCTTTCTCCCTGTCTCTCTCTCCCACTCCCTTTCTCTCCCTCTGTCTCTTGCTCTTCTTGCTCTCTCACTCTTTCTCTCACTCTCTCCCTCTATCTGTATCTGTCCCCATCTCTCTCTCTCACTCCCTTTCTCTTCCTCTGTCTCTTGCTCTCTCACTCTTTCTCTCTCTCCCTCCCTCTCTCCCTGTCTCTCTCTCTCACAGTCCCTTTCTCTCCCTCTGTCTCTTGCTCTCTCACTCTTTCTCTCACTCTCCCTCACTCTCTCCCTCTCTCTCCCTCTGTCTCCCTCTCTATCTCCCTCTGTCTCCCTCTCTCCCCCCTCTCTTGCTCTCTTTTACTCTCTCCCCCCTCTCTTTCTTTCTCTCTCCTTGTCTCTCTCTTTCTCTCACTCTCTCCCTCACTCTCTCCCCCCTCTGTGTCTTGCTCTCTCACTCTTTCTCTCTCTCTCTCTCTCACTTTTTCTCTCACTCTCCCCCTCACTCACTCTATCCCCCCCTCTGCCACTCTCTCTCACTCTTTCTCTCTCCCTCTCTCTGTCTCACTCTCACTCACTCTTTCCCTCTCGCCCTCTTTCTCTTCGCCTCTCTCCCTCTGTCCTTCTCTCTCCCTCTATCCTCTCTCTCCCTCTCTCTCTCACTCTGTCTCTTCACCTCTCTCCCTCTCCCTCAGTGGAGGCACCTTATACAGGCATCCCGAGTCCTCGGCAGCGTCTCTCTCTGAAGCGCTTCTCTCCCTCGCCCCCTTTTCCTCGCACAGAATAGAAACGTGGATCCTTTTTATCCAGTACAAAGCTGAAAGATCATCACAAAATACAAAATACAAAACAGAGCCTGAGCGGCAGCAAGAGCTTCATCTATTCCACAGGGCTCCCGTGTACAAAAGTTGGTTTTAAAATGCCAGCTCACAAATTCTACCAGTGCTCTGTTTGATGTTTAAAATGACCATTTAAACTTTACTAAGACTTTTATTTTTAAAAATACATGAGATGTCTTAAACATTGGCCTCGATGTATTTGAAAAAACTTTCAGCTCTGTTGGATGCCACATTGGAGAAAAGTGTCTGGTAAATGAATTATTATTATTATTATTATTATTATTATTACTATTAGTAGTAGTAGTAGTAGTAATAATAATAATAATAATATATGTGTAAAAGGGAGTTTGTTAAACCAGTTTGGACAAGGAGAGCTACTCTGTGGCCTGAAAGGACAGTTAAACTCCAGCATATGTGACAGTGGCAATCCAGCTAAAAGTACTAAACAGAGAGCTAAATCATTACATAAAAATAATGGAAAGTACCCCACTAAAAAGGGAAATGATGAAACCAGCCATGATTCCACCGCTACCTTCTTTAAGATAAGATATAATGCTGTATTGGCCAAGTACATTTGCACATTCAAAACGCTTGAAGTGGTGTCTTCATTCAGACACATCCAGCTTACAAGATCATCATTGTGGTGGCTGAATAAGTATGAAGAAAATACAACAAATAATATACAAATATACAATTACAATTATTTGCAAGAATGTGTATGTGCATAAGTAATACAAGTGTAGTCATGAACATTGCAGTGACTCTAAATATAAATAAATATAGCAGTTTAGGATAAAAACTGTTACCAGTGCAAAGCCTGAACTGTATGCTGTTAGGTTAGTAGGTGGATTCTCAGTGGAATGTTGATGTTTTTTAGAGGGTGAATATAGCTGATAATATTCTCTTCTGAGGACTACAAGGGACACCACTTTTGGGGGGTTGGGGGAGTTGGTTTTGCACCTTGCTGTTTGAGCTCTGACTGTCCTGCATTGCTTCCCAGAAGGGAGAGCTCAGGAGACACAATGGGCAGGGAGGGAAGGCTTTGCAATGATGCTTCCTGCACACTTTTGGTGTAGGAGCTAGAGGACTGAAATGGGGACGGTGGGGACACCCCAGCAACGTAGCATGCCCTGCTACGGCAGTCAGGCTAGGCCTCAATCCCAGCACCTGCCCTGAGTTCTGGATTGGTTATACAGTGTAAGTTGTGCCCGTGTCAGTCATGCCAGTAGTGGAGTGAAGCAGAGCATTCAGCGTGACAGTGTCAGGGCAGCCTCCATGAGGTGGGCAATAATACAGAGCAGCATTCTCAACAGGGACTTACCTGTACAGAACACTAACACTGAGTGTGTTCACATGGACATAATGATGCTCTTTTGCCATGATATAAGTGACACTTTTGCCCCAGGCCTCTGTCAGGCAGTTGCAGGTCCAGTCTGTTCATTTGAAGTGATGTCGCTGGACTGGAGCTGAAGTCCAGAGAGTGACAACCACACACACTTGCAGCAGACAAGCCCAACAGCCTGCTTCACATTCCAAACAGAGACACGCTTCAACAATGCATTTGGCAAACTTTTATTTATTTAAAAATGAAAAACTGCTTTTCCCAAAATGTTTTCTGCTGATTTCGAATGAAATTTCCTCCAGAGCCACTTCGGCTGAAATGTTGTGAATTGTGAACAGTGGTGTCACTGTGGGCAAATAATACACCGGCAGACACATCCACAGCAAGGTTTAAAAGAAAAAAAAAACTGTCATATCATTTCCACAACCGTTTATGAAAAGTCAGCCACTGCTGGAACCCCAAAGTGTCAACATGTGCCACAGACCCACTCGGTTCAGCTGTTTCGAGTTTATTTGTTTTCAGTTTTATTCTGAACTTAACCTAAGTTCTCCCTGATGGACAAGCATTACTGAAGATTGATGGCAAGTGAGGCCATGCTGCTAAGAGGCCATCGCTAGCCTCGTTTCTTTCATGGATGCTTTAATACAACACATTTGAATGCGCTACTCAAAAGTCCCCCACCACCCCCCTAACAACACCCCCCTTCAAACCTTGTAAACCTCTTGTCCAGTAATCTGCTTCAGGCTACACAGGACAAAAGCCATGGAGCCCAGCAGCTCTATCCCTGGTACTCCCTCCCCAGCCTCCACCCGAACACAAAGCAAGGCCTCAGGTTTGTTCTCACAGATATCTGGTGGGAGGTGTGGGAATTTCCTAGCAGGGGGTTTAATGGGGTCCCCCTGAAGTGTGCCACTCTGTTGTTGGGGCATGTTCTTGCGCATCTGGGTCATAGGCGGAACTGATCTGACTAGATCATACGGCACACCAGTCTGCAAGTGTTTATCCTTTTCCAGTTATACTGTTTATTAATGCATTTCATTCCTGCCAGCTGCAAACCTCTTTCTTGCGGCTTATATTATTTACCAATTTCACACGTGGGTTTTGAAAAGAACCTGGTTAAGTTTGTCTCATGGGATTTAAACTGTCCATCTTCTGGTAACCACTGGATCACCCGCTGCACTGTGCTGCTGTCTGTCTCCAGCCCCACCTCTGTGCAAACCACACACACACACACACACACACACACACACACACACACACACACACACACACACACAGATTTCCTCTGCATGTTATTATTCTATTTTTAAGGTCGACCGTTGCCTGCATGGACTGGATTTGAGCAAAAGAGACACGTGGAAACATGCAAGGGTAGAAGAAGCAAACAACGTGCTCATATCATGTTCAACGTGTCCCCGGAGTTAAATTTTTGGGTCACTAATTTGAATAAGGTCATTATGGGACTGATCCCACTAAGTTCCTTTGGTTGGACTAATGCCCTCACTACCTATTCACTGGCACCAGGCCACTTTTTACACAGCAATATGGAACCAAAATGTCAAATTTCTCCTGTTGTTTTTAGCATATAACATATCTTTACTTAAAGATTGTACTTATGCTTAAATACACCAGCTTTGTGATTCGAGCGCCACCTTGCACTCGAATGACCCTTGTTTGAATCCCAGCTCCTACTGTTGTACCTTAGAACAAATTATTCACCCTAAATTGTTCCAGTACAAAAAGTAGCCTAATGTATAAACTGGGAAATCAGTGTAAGTAGCTTAGCATTATTAGTTACTTTAGAGAAGAACATCAGCTGAATATGTAAGCGTTGGGAAAAGGGTGAAGTACAACTTTATTTTAAATTCTTTTTATTGGGCAAGCAAGGCTTTATAAATACTGTTTACATGACCAGCGTTACACAGAGTAAATGTGAAAGACATGTGATTTCAGTGTAAACTGTGTGTTGCTTCTGAATGTTCCAGAAACCCTTCAATCTTAAATAAATAAGGCTGTAAATGCAAACCTGGACTTTTACACAAACATTTTCAACTCCATAGTTTATAGGTTGCATAGAATAATAAAAAGATTGTTGAAAGTATAATACATAACATAATAAGGGAATTTAAATCTGCAACCTTTTTAGTAAAAGGTCCATATCCATAACTGATAGTGTTGCTATTCTTTATTTAGATATAGTTGTGTCAGATGAACTGTCCAAAAAAAAAAATTGAGGTTGTTTTCCTCTCCTTTCTCTTCCCTTTAGTTCTTCTTTAGAAATATTCACCATTCCTTATATATGAAAGGGTGAAACACTAGTGCTCATAAAGAGCAAAACACATTTGAGCAAAAACATACCTTAAATACATCTTCCATGCACAAGAAGGCTGCTCTGTAATTCAAGTGAATTCTGATATTTTATTTACTAGCAAACTGGTTTGTCGTGTGCAGCAACATTTTGCTGGGTTCAGGTGTTAAATGCTTCACCTTCTGAGCTTCAGTAAGTCCAGCTTTTAGACAGACAGCAACTTGAATTTGAAACTGCAAAGCTGCAGCAGCATACAAACAATGTCGAGAAAGCACCAACTTTGTCAAATGTTCTGTTAATTTTGCAGACAAGGGCAAGAGTAAAAATAACTGTTTGGCAGCATTACATCCACATTCACGTGATTATTTTTCTTTGCTCTCTGTCAGGTGCTAACAAAAAACATACAAACATTTGTGAATCTTACCTTTGGATATTATAATTATCTTTGTTCACAATTACATTTATTTCTTGGTCTTTTCTCCAAACTGGTTTACGGTGATTCACCCATTTTTACAGCTAGGTAACATTTACTAGACCAGTTCAGGGTGAGTACCTAGATCAGGGGGCAACATTTGATCATGGGACGTTCAAGTGCAACACAGCTGCTCTAACCAAAATGAGACCTGCTGACTTAATATCGTCCATCCATTTCAATTCCAATAACCACTTCTCCTGGTCAGGGTCAGGGAGATCCGAGGCCTGAATCGCCAGGCCAGACAAGTAGGGGGTACATCCCGGAGGGGAAGCCAATGACTTAATGTTTTATTCATTATTATTTATTTTTATCCTAATTTAATTGTTCCTGGTTACACAGTGTTTATGCCCCCCAGCAACTCAAGAGGAGAGAACACAAGCAAACTGTTCTGATGTACATGTTGTGATCCACTTGCTTCTTTTCACTCTGAGGCCTGCAGGCCCCACTTGTTTATATAAGAGGCTTGGAGGAAAGCTGCATGTGCCCAGGTCCACCCATGGGCATCTCATCCCCCCGAGGGAGTACAGACTATTTCGTGTTTCCTTATGTTTGTCGCCACAGGTGTCCAGTGTAGCATGGTTCAACACGCCGCACACCCTTATTATAGGGAAACTGATAGGACCCACGCCTCCAACCTCCCTCTTCATAGAGAAGGAAACCCAGCCAAGTGAACACACAGTGTGTCAGTTCTGGCATGCCTGTCAACACAGGAACAAAGCATTCGGTGACCCCCGCGACCTGCCACCACGCTCGCCTGTGATAGTGTGTGTGTGTGTGTGTGTGTGTGTGTGTGTGTGTGTGTGTGTCTCCTCCAGCAATGTGCATCTCTCTGAGAAGACCATGAGACAAACTGCTTTATGTGCATCTCCTTGGTTTCTCTCAGTCATACAATTAATAAATGCAGTGTTTTTATAGGTTTCCAATGGCTATCGGTTTCTCTCTACATTAGAAATGGAATAAAATGATCATTTGAATGAAGTGTTATGAATAACACATAGTTGAAACCGTTTATCAAAGACCACATAATACAGGCTCCCCAAAAATGTTGCTAATTTGGCAACACTATTTTATTCATCATAACTCACATCCACGATGTCCAGTACGAACAGGTTCTTGTTAGAAGATCCCTCTCCCCATGTGGAGCTACACACACAAGTTTACTTTTAAGAATCTTTTTTTCCTGACTCTTTGTCCAATTCGTGGTCTTTGCTTTTTTCTGTGTCGCCATGTAAGAAGTGACTGTATTCTGAGTGCATTCTTGCATGTTGTTGTTTGGTGTGTTTCGTGCAAAAGCTGCCAAACTACCAGCACTTGCATCTGTCCTGAAACAAGCAGGTCACCCTCTGGAGCAAATGCACTGGACTGGCTGAATCCAGAGCTCCTGAGCCCTCCCTGCGTATGCAAGCGCATGGAACGATATCTCCACTGAGAAAATGTGTCAGTCACAGTGGTTTGAAAACCGCTGTCTTGTTCTTACTGGGAAATCCAGCTGCACTATGACGACCAGTCTTTCTTAAACATGTCCTCTTCAAGATTTCAAAAAATAACAACTTTCTTTTGCTGTTGCTACTATTTTTATAATGTACATGTTGTTTGAAAGGTGGGTGGGACTGTAGTTTTAAGACAGTTTAGCCTTTTTCTATGATCAACTGAATAATTAACCTGTACAAAAATGATGAAATCCTCAGTGCTTTATGAAATTTTTGTGTTATGTTCTTCAAGGGATATAAATGATCAACTAGCTCTTTGTGGTGGGAATGATTGTGAGGCTGAATGGTGTGTATAGTCTTCATTTTGGTTGTAATGTTGCTTTAGTGTGTCCCTCTGAGGGCTTGAGCAATTTGAACAAAACTGGTTAGAAAGAAAGCTGCTTCTAATGTGGAGGTAGAGACCCTTCCTCCGAATAACAGACACGTGTGGCGCCACAGTTATTCCTCAATAACATTTGGAACCAGAGTTGGCACAGACGGAACCTGCATCATTTTGCATGCTAAGGATTGCAGAAGTAAATCCACTACAAGATGCCGAATTTGTTGTTCACACCTGGTGTGGCTACTGATCAACCCCAAACACCCTCCCCTTCCATCTGAATTTTTAAGCGCTGCATGAAAACAGTCGATTGAAGCTGCCAGCATGAATGGATTATCTATGCATTAGGTAGTTCTTTGAAATTATAATTACACCCCTAGTTATTTTCAAAGAAAACCTGTCTAGCCCTGCACGTTACATTTTTGGTGGTATGATTTTGTTGAAATTTAAGATTAACATACATTGAAACGTACCATTTTCTATAATATGTTGACAGCTTGTATCCTGATGTTATTCGTGGAATGAGACGTAAACGCATCTTGTTAAACTTCCAAAATAAGTTGTCCAGGTAAGAAAATGTTCACCAGAATGATCCACTCATGTGATTGCTAATGAACAACTTTGGTAATTAAGGGTTTATCCTGATATTGAACTGCATACTGAGCCTTATTTGCAACAGAATTAGATTTTTTTTCAGTGAATTTTTACAATTATTTTTACATTTTACAAGGATTTATGCCTTAAGTCATTTTGCATTAAACTGGGGTTCTGTCTCCATGAGTTCTCTGCTCTCTCCACGTGTTCAGCCATGTTTTCAGTTTTATATTTCATTATGCCGAGGCTTTTATGCAGCAAGCATTATTACAGCATGCTGTTTGCTGTGGCAATAATCTTTTGGAGTCTTACTTTTTTCCTTTAGCAATAACATTGCACATCAAACAATAGATTACAAAGCAAAAAAAAATAAAAAGCAATCTCTGGATAACTCCAGAAGCTATGCAAAATGCACAACTCCTATCTTGGTAAGGAAAAAAAATGCAGAAAATGCGTGTCATTAAGTTTTGCCTAATTGTTAAAGTTTTTTAATAATTACAAACTTCAGGATGTTCAATGGTAAGTGAAAGTTTCTTTATTTTCTTAACAGTAAACAACTAAAACTGCATCCTTATTTCTCCTTTACAAATTTTTCACTAAACTTTGGTCAGTGTCCATGATAGTTGATTGTCTAAGTTATTACAAATGTTTATATAAACTGACTTCTTCGTCCTTACAATATTAAATAAAATTCAAACCAGGAACATCTAAATTTGAAGGTGACGGCTCTAAACATTATGGTACTCCTCTGCCTTTATGCCATTAATCCACTGAACCGGCGTATTTAAATTGTATGTCACTCAATGTCTGCAAAACAGCAAATAAAAAAACTGAACGGAGATATATAAAGAATGTGTCTTATAAACAGCTTGATTAGGAAGGGGAAGAAAACACGCTTTAGCCTTGAAGCTGTTTCAGGTTTGAAATCCTCCCAGACAGAAAGTCCTTGTCCAGCAGAATGAAGATTTAAGCATGATTTGTTTATAACTGTGGCAAAAATTTAGAGAAATTTGTCAACTTCCTGTACTGTACTTTAAAGAACATAGTTAAAATATGGGTGCTCCAGATGCCTCCGGGATTCCTTTATTGCATCATCTAAAATATAAACTTTCAAAGAGCCTCACACATTGTCTTCCACATAAGCAATGCTGCAGCAAGGTTGCACAAGTACAGTGAAAACGCTGGGAACATTTGGAATTTGTTTATCTACGGCTTTTTGGATAAGGCTTCGGTCTGGCTGCCATGGAAACTATGATGTAATAATGTCCCCAGCAAAGGTTGTGTGTCACAGTCTGTGTACTGGTGAGTGAGGCCCAAGGTTCTGAAATCACTGTGACGTGACCGTCCGTCCGTCACCTGACCCCAACGGAACCGATGCAAATGAGGCAAGGGGGCAAGAGAAACCTCACAGACCATGATTTTGTTTTAAGTATTTCATACTTTCTCAGTGGCATTATCACTCAGATTTACTTAATAAGAACATACTGTATATTTGTTCGTGCAGACTTTTTTGCTTTGAAAATTGGGACACAATTTATAAGAGCCATGTTGTGAAAACTGGTTTGTAGGACAAAAGACAGAGAATCGGGAATTCAGGTTTAGTGTCACTGGTACTCACACGTATGGGAAAAATTGGACCAGGACAGGTCTCTGCTTCTCTGCGTCAGACTCCTGTGGAAGTCCTCTAACTGGGCACATGGGGGGCATAAACAAAGGTGTCATGGCAACTAGGTGTTTGTTATTCATAACTAGGCACATGTGTTAGGGTTGGCATGGTGTCCAGGTGTGGCTGTGTACAATGTTCGCTATCTGGTGAGAAGAGTCCTGCTTGAAATGCGTGTGAAAGATCCTGTGCATGTGTATCTGTGTTCTGACAAGAGGCAGTTTATTCTTCATACGTAATAAAGTTATTCGGCCTAAATTGTGTATTTAGGGTTTACATCAGCAATTTCCAACGTGTGGCCCACAAACAACATTTGTAAAATGAATAATATATGCTATACCCACCATAAACCCCATAAAATTTTTCTGAATCACACAATTTTACTGTTATAGTTAAGACACACAATTGAACGCACTTCACATCTAAGTAAAATACCATAAAATTATCATTTTTTCCCCTGTTTAGATCTTTACAATTCCATACGTCACTGATTTCTACACGTACAGCCCTGGGATGTGATCACAACAAACTGTGGCCCTTTTCCAACAAAAGCCGGACACTCCTGCTTTATATATACACACACAGGTCCACATGCAAAACACAAACTGTTGCTGTCTTAAGATGTCCTAAAGTGCTAAACAGATGGAGCTGAGTAGATAAACAGATTTTTCATATTTGAGTGTAGATGACTGAGAAGGGGCAGCAATATGGTGAAAAAGAAAGGTGAAAAAGCTGCAGATGAGCATGATTATTATTATTTTATTACTCTATTAGCGACAAGAGTAAAAAAGGTTTGAATTAATAATAGAAAGAGGCACGAGGGACTGTTATTCTCCTAACAGCGCGCAGTAGCGCCCCCCACCCCGCTCTCTCTCCTTCTCTTTTCTGCCGCCTCGAGCGCCGCACTGTACGGCCGTGTCTTTTCCACCCTCCCTCCGCAGCCACACCGAGGGGGATCCCCTTCCCCTTTCCTGCGTTTGACAAGGTCGCTTGGCTGGCCTTGCTGTGCGTGCTGAGGGGGGGGGGCTGAAAAGAAAAGGGGGGAAAAACGACGTCCTGCGCCGCCCATCCCCCCGCGCGCATAACACCAAAGTTGTAGCGCTTCTGCAACCGGTGAAGCTGCTGTTAGAGCGCGCGCGCGCGGAACGGGCGGGGGAGGGGGATGGGCAGCGAGAGAGGGGGGAGGGAGAAAGTGCTTCATTTTTTATGCACTTACATATTTCACACTTTCGCAAAAACAGGCTCAAGTCTTTTTTAAATGTCGACAACAAATGAATGCTGTAAGGTTCCCAGCAGAAATGACACTCTGTGCGGCAGCCGCCTCTGTGGCCCGTTCGCTTTTTTTCGCTCTCTCCTTCCTTCTGTCTTTTTTTCGCTCTCACTTCCTGCTCGTGAAATCCACCCCTTCGCCTCCCTTCCCTGCCTCAGCTCCGCGCGCTCGTGTCTCATTTGCCCACTGCTCAGCTCTGCTTTATTATTCAACTTACAGCCAATGTTTCTGCCGCAGAACCTGACCTTTTCAAAATACCGACTTATTTCCAATGCGCCACACATTCGAACTGCACATATCCCGCCACTATACTTGTTAAAGACACACATTTCATGAACAAGTACTAAAACGGAAAATAAACCGCGTTGTAAATCAATAGACACGTTAAAACACAATTACATTTGCAACTAGCTTAAGTTGTTCAACTTTCAGGCGCGATATTTGACAATAACCATAATTTAAAAATAAATAAAACTCGTGCTTTTGATCAAAAGTCAATAGTTCCACAAAAACATGGCTGTTTTATAATTGATAAGTCTGAGATGGCTCTTCCGGTGTGGCTCCCTGTCCCGCGCGCTCCACTCCACGTTTTGCGGCTGTCCGCGCGCCTCAGTAAAATGGCTGTATCTCACCAAGCCTCGTGCTGCTTCGATCAGTTCCTCGCTCTCAGTCTCGCGCTGTAACAGAACCCCCCCCCTTTCAAATTCGGTGTCGGTTAAAATTCTTACCCTGGATTTTATTTATACCTTTTCCATTAACCAGATCTTTTTAATCGGAAAACAGGAGCGGACTCCGGATCGTGTCCGGGTTTGGCGGGTGGAATGAGCCGGGACGCGGGGAATTTGTGGTAAAATCGTGTTTATATTCAATGCTGTCGAGAGTGCGATTGTGAGCGACTCGCCGTGAAAGAGGAGGGAGATCATGGCCGCTCAGGTCGCCAGCGCCGCCGCTCTCAACACCAGTCCGCCTTCCGAGCTCAAGAAACCGGACCGGGACCCACAGGAGGAGCCGGTACCGGGGGAGAAGCAGCAAGAAAATAAGGAAGCGGGATCCGAAAGCGGATCTCCGGGTCAGAAGGAGCTGCAGGACGGGGCCGACGCTGGGAATGCGGGGGGAGGAGGAGATCCTGAGATGAAGAACGGCAACGGGAATCAGTCCAGGGTCAATAATAATAATCAGAATGATTCGGGGGCGAGCGAAGGGAACAGCCACCCCGGGATGGCGCATCAGCACCCGGCCGCGTTCCCGCCGCCTACTTACGGCTACAGCCAGCACTACGGCCGGGTCGCTTTTCATCAACATGGCGGACAACAAAGCCCTGGCATGGCAGCGGCGGCGGGCTCGGCCGTGCAGCCGGGCGCCACCATGGACTCGTACCAGCCAAACTCACACGACCACGGCTTCCCAAACCACCAGTTCAATAACTATAGCCCGTTCCCGAACCGGAGCCCGTACTCGGGCCTGGGCTACGCCATGAACTCGCCCCGCCACAGCCAGCCTGCGGCGGCCGGGGGGCAGCCGGGCAAGCAGCAGCAGCAACAGCAGCAGCAGCAGCAGCAGCAGCAGCCTGCGGGGGGAACCACGGCCATGGCCGCTTCCTACGGCTCTCAGCGGTACAATATGGGCAATACGGCCACACCGACGCTGAACCAGTTGCTCACGTCGCCCAGCTCGACCCGTGGCTACCAGAGCTACCCCGCCGGTGACTATGGCGCGCAGGAAGGGGCGAGCAAGGCGCCGGGAGACATGGGGAGCGGCGGCGGACAGTACGGCGGCGGGGGCCACCAGGGCTGGCAACAAAGGAGCCATCACCCCCCGGCCGTGAGTCCGGGAAGCAGCGGGCCGCCGCTGCCCAGGAACCAGGTAAAAAAGTCCGCCGCCGTTCGTGCGCCAGCTCGGGAGCGGAGCGAAGCGCAGCAGCCATTGTCTAGGGCTCCTCTCTAAAATGGCTGCCTGTCTTTTTTTTAACCACACACCTCCTCTTTTTCAACGCCTTTATCGGATAAAGTAAGGCCTTCGGTGCGAGAAGTCGGTGTTTTCGGAGGCTGCTGAGCCCCACCGAGCGCTGGGCGACCGGGGCCGGCAAGGGAAGCACTTTTAACTGGTAAAAAGGCGATGTGAAGACGCGTTTTTCGCCCGTGCGCGCGAGGGGAAAGGCGGCTTAAAACGCAATTAAAGGTGCCGCTGAGGCATCAAGCCTTTTGCTGCCTTCACTCCTGCCTTTTTGCTGAATATTCGGCTTTCTCTCGGATTATCACGTTTCACCTGAAGGGAGAAATCTTTGACGGGATGCTTTGTAATCATACCCGCATATTTAGGCGATTTGCGTGGAGAAGTTTGAGGGGGGTTTACCGAGGCCTTTCCGAGTCGAAAACACCAGTGTCGTCCTCGGACCGTCTGCGCGCCGCGGCCGTGTTTGTGTGGAGGTTGTCTTATTGAACACTATGTAGACAATATAGCGTCATTCCGTGTTTTCCCCCCTCGTCCGACTCCGAGCTGTGTGTGACGGCGGACAGGTCTGTAATTCGCTCGCCCCCCCGTCCCCCTGGATGCTGAGGGGCCGGTCCCAGCAGCTCCGGCCGCGTGCGCCACGGAGCCGGGCGGTTGGAGCGCGAGCACTCAGCTTTGCTCTGGGATTTGAATTATGGAGGTAAAATCCTTGTGTCAAAGCCAGGAGACAGTTGGTCTTAGGTTGACACGCGAGCCGAGATCTGATTGGCTGCCCGCCCCTCCGCTCGTGGCCGTTTATAATTGCATCTGATGTAATGGTGCAACAATGTCCTGATTAGCGCGAGCGCTTGCGCTCCGCCGCGATGACAGCGAAGGAGGCTCACATGGAGCAGCAGAGGATGTCCAAACTGCTGGATTTCAGAATGGGTTTTGAAATCTGCGAAAGGTGGCGTTGTGAAATAACCTTTAAACCCTTTGTTTTTACATTTAAAGTTTAATTGTAAGTAGGGAGAAAGATGATTCTTTGCAATCGGTATATTTAAACTTTGAGATGTATAAGCAGGCCCAAGGAACGTTTTCAGTCAAGAAATGCTTTTTATGCTTTTTGGTTCTGAGGATTATCTGTGGTGGTGTTTACAGAGGAGAGTACTATTTTAGTATGGTAATAGTGCTCCTTAAGAATGTGGACTCTGCTGCTGTCAGTGTATCAATCCAAAAGATAAACAAGAAGTATATCGCTCCAGTTTTTAATAATATAGCTCGCATATGGCTTTAATGGTTTATGCAGGGAAGAAGCAAGATGTATACATGTTAGCATTGTCCTGCCATCAGTTGCCTAAGGGAAACTTAATATTTGTGTATATTTTTCTCTTAATTCAGACTAGAATGTTTACATTTGTTTGATTCTTACAAACTTGTACTTTCATACATCGTTTGATATTTACAAACTGAATTTAGTTTTGACCCTTTTGAACAAGCTGTTTGAAGGTGAGCATCACTGATCATTTGTCAGTATATGTTTATGCATCTTACTACAGTTATTTGTAATTCAAAGTAGCAGGAGTAATATTTTTAATACAGCCACTAAAACATACAGCTGCTTAAACTGCTGTACTACTTTAATTATTAAGTAACCCTGTAAATAGTAATAAGACTTTTTACATAATGGTGTAGTAAGGTGGAGACAAGGTGCCAGGGGACTGAGAGGATTTGTGGAACCTGAGCTGAATTGAAGTCTGGGCAGAGTTTGGATGACTGCTGTTTGTTGCTCACTTTACTTTATTTCATTAGTTGTCTTTCCACTGAATTCACTGGGTGGGGTGGCGTTCTAGGGGAGCTTTAATGCTGGTACACTGATGGATTCCTTTCCCTTGTAGATGTTCACCAGGTAGTAAAACAGTCTTAAACAGTAGCTGCTGTAAAAGTGAACCTAATATTATTTGTGTTTGTTCATCTTTTGTTGCTATAATGGCCCTAAAATGGGGGTGAAATTGTGATTTTGGCGGTCTCTGGGGGATAACATGTCACAGAGGTTATGTTTGCTTCTCCTGCCTAATGTTGCACGTAATATATGAGGTGGCATTTTTGATTAATACATATCTGTTTGCCTTTTCCTGGCACATTTTGATACTCCCATGCTGGTTTCTCTCATTCTGGTAATGTGTTAAGTATTTTCATATGAAATTTGCGGGGTGTGATGTTAAAATGGCTGTAATGTTCACCCCCATGTGTATGTTAGTTGCTTGATTAAAGATTTGCATTTTGCCATCAGCAGAAGGGGGAATATGGATATTATGCCTATTGAATGAGGTGTATGGCGGGTGGAAGCGATTTGTCTAGTATTTTTGAGATGCTTGCCTTTTCCTCTATGTGGTTGTTGGAATATAAAGATATGGTTGGTACACTGGACCAAAAGGGCATGAGTTTATATCCCACACCAGACAGTGGTTTTATACCTACTTTTTGTGCTTTTGTGAGAATGTTGTGTGCTGTAAAAATGAGAAAATCGCAAAGTCCACTTAAATAAATTGAGCAGTTTTCCTAGCATAAATGAAGGCCCAGTTGCTTCAGTGCAAAGTATCATTGCTTTGTTTTTTGCATAATTTAGGACAGCTTGTTGCATTTTAATGTTAAAACACAATGGTTTGTGTTTAAAGTTCCCCACCCATCCTGTAACAAAAAAGTCTTAATTTTCTTTGAATTTGAATAATTCAAGATTTGGCTAATTAACGTGTAGCTGATTTACAGTAGCTATTCACACTATTTCTGCTGATGTCTAATTTTGTATTTGCATTTGTACCTGAGCAGCTGAGTACTTATTTGTTTCCAGTTTGCTTTTGGTGCCCCATTTTGTTCATCATCCTGAAGGTATTGGGACGCTGAGCCCAGTGATGGTGGACAGGTATGGGGAGTCTAGGTGACTGCACCTCTCTACTTCTGCTCAGGAAGGAGGTCCCATCAGGTTCAGAACAGGAGAGCCTGTGCACAGCCTGCAATTCCACAGCCATCCTCATGGACTTGTATGTGGATCTAGAATGTTCTACAAGCAAGCTGTTTTCCCTGAAGCAGGCAGGGCTGTGTGTGCTGGAATATCTGTTCACTTGCGTTCTTTTCTTCCTCTCAGCTCTTCTGATGTTGACAAGTTAACCTGCCACGCCGTCAAAAGATATCAGCCCTTCTTAGCATGCCTTAAATCCTGCTGTGCATACTACATTAAAGTATAAGTGGTCATTTTTGTCTGTGCTCTTTACCCTTTGCTTGTGTGTTGAGCGCTTGTCTCTGGTTCCTCCTGTGTCCTCCAACCCAGTGATGGTATTTTTAGTTTTCTGAAAGTAACATGCTTACTAACCTCACTTGCTATGGACAAACACTGCAGTAAGGTGTGTGCTCTGTAGAAGTGAATCCTGAGTTCTGTGAACCAGACTTTGAAGACATACCAGATGGCCACTTTGCTGAGACAACTGATCAGCCTGTTTTCTTTGTTTATCTGATTTTAGTTTTTATTTCACTTCCATATGCATGGTTCAATCCCAGTGTCAGTTACTTTTGCAAGTATAAACACATTTAATTACTTTGGGCATTACTGACACGCATATGAAACGTATAGCATGTCAATTGAGGGATGTTGTTAGATTTCGCTTTTGATAATGCAGTTGAATTGCAGTTACATTGCTACAAATGAATTGGGTTATTGAAATGTTTAGTGAGGTTCAGATAAGATTTTTTGCCTCCTTTGAGAGAGAACTTTATACAAATCAAAATTTTTCTCCCGATATCCGGTATCTGAGTCACTTACGTTTTTTCCTAAACTGGACTGTTCGATAAATAGTCAAGCTGCCACTGGTAAGGAATACAAGTTGCTGGGCACTAAGTAGAGTGAAAACATCAACCCTGAACTGAACAGTGACTAGTATGATTTGCTAGTATAAAATGCAGTCACTACAGATCTGAATCTGCTGGAGGTTAATTCATAGTTCTTTAATTGGGCTTGGTTAATGCATTTTGCTAATGTGAATTATTTAATTTCATGTTCAAATAGTTGTTTAGTAAGGATTGAGACCAGTGAGTTTGATCTGGTTCAGGAGTTTGATAGCCTTCATTTTTCATTGTGTAAAGAAGTCAATGCTGCAGTTCCCACTTTTGTGAGCCGTCTTTGTTTTTGGCCAGAGAATATGAACAACTAGGTGTGTTAATGTATTTTTATGTGGTAGTAAGCACCTCAACTGTATTTCCTGAATTTTTGTAAACGCCCACATTTATATAAAGGTTCAGTAAATTATCATAGCTTTGACTGCCTTCCAAGTTATATTTCAAAGCAGTTATAATAATTTTATTTGTTGAAACATCATTTTCCCTGTGAACACCCCATTGTTGAATATTACGTGTTCATCTTTTTAGATCTTGGTCTTCAGTAAAAAGGCATTTTTGTTTTTATGTTAGAAAGAAACAGTCCTCATGTGCTCCTCTGACCCATACAGGTACAGACGTTCCCCCCACTGTATAGAGCTCAGGGACACAATGTTATGCAGATGTATCACTAATTATTTGTGACCATGTATCACTGTAAAACATTTTATCCTTGCGGATATGTCATAAGACCCGCAGAGAGATGCAGTTTAACTTGAAAGGTTACAACAAACTAGAATTTTTATGTGCTTTTTGAATTCTTATAGGACTATAAAATGTTTTTTTGATTAAAATGCCAGTATAAAACTAGCAGGTTTGATTCTCATCCACTGAGAGCATGTGTATGTTAGTTGCTTAACAGGGCATCCTGACTCAAATGACAATATGACTTTATTGTAAATATAATATGGGATGGAAAAAACAACAAAGTATCAAAATGTACAGCACACTTTCCAAAAATTGGGACATTTACTTGGGGTTATAGACGTACGTATCTCTTACAAGCATCGTGTTTTCTGCAACAGTTAGGTGGGTGTATTGTTCCTTGCTGGTATTACTGCATACACTCAACTGTAGTACCACAATATACATAGAAATTCAAAAAATAAGTATGGAACGTCACCAAATGCAGCAACAACTAGATAAGAAGGGTAACAAAACTATGAAATGTAGCTTGTTTTTCTTCTGTGTATCCCACACTGTCCAACTCCAGGGATCCCTTTTTTACTATTGCCTTTGTGTGTGTTTTGTTTATACAGTACACATCAGCCTTTTCCATTTAATCTGTTTATTCATCCTCAGTAAAACGGAAAAAACAGAATCTAACGCACTCTAACAAAAAGATGAAAACCTGAATAAATCTGCACGTGTTTTGGTTGTTTTTCCACGTTAATGACATTTTACATTATTCTTTATATGAAGCATAGTTCCACTGCACATTATTTTGGTGTGTACAGCTTTTTTGGCTTACTTTACTCCTGAGTAAGGTCCAATATCTGTGCAGTTAAGTTCTCAAAGCAGTGGTTAAATTATTTTTGTTTTTCTTTCCAGTGATCTGTTTTCCAAATGAGTAATCAATGTATATTAAAAGTTTTACTTGCAGAATGAATGAAATTTTAATTTCGTAACAATACTGTTACACACAAATGAACTTTAAATTGGTTTACCTGTTAACATAGAAGGATATATTTACTATACTGATTTAGGGCAAGCACTTCGTCAGTTGTAATGCAGGTGGAGGAGATGTTCCAATGACGAACCTTCAGATTGCTAGCCTCTGTCCCTTAAAACTACATCCTTTTTGGCCTTTATAAGGTGCTGAGAGCATCATTGTGGTAAAACTAGCACTGTGTTCCTTCAAGATTATGACTTTAGTGCATGTTTCCTAGAGAGTAGACTTAGTATTGTTGACACAAAGCATTTGGTGATGTTTGCTCATAATGGTAAATGGGCACTCAGCGGTCTAGTTGTTTAGATGCTGGGTTGGTCCCTTGAGGGCAACTGCTGCTTTATAATATCCCCAGCATAAATGTCCAATAGCAAGATGGGAAGAACTTTAATTGTGGGAAAAAGCAGGAAATAGTGTCTGCGGCTTTGATTCAAAAGTAGACCTAAGTCCTGTCATGTTAGATTTGGTCTGTAGTAATAACCCACCAAATTAGACTCTAAATATATAGCTTGTGCTTGAATAAGCTGAATAACCTCAGATGTCCTGTTTAAAGATGGGTTTCTAGATTATGGCCAATTAGTGAACAGTGCAGGTTGTCCCTCCTCTTTCAAAAATGTGAAATAGTGAACTAAGGCTCACTTTTTTAAAGGTCATTTTAGGTTTTTCAGTCATGGCTTTTGTGTTCGTACTGTTGATAAAATTGGCACTCTGCAGATTTGCAGAAATAAAATGAATTTTTACCCCTCTGCTGAACAAGCATTTGCTCCTCTACTAATGGGAAAGGGAGTGTTGCTCACTGCCCTTGACAGTTCTGGCTCTTTGCACCTTTTAGTCACAATTTTATAGTGATGCCTTTCTCTGCCATATGGACCTGTGCCCTCCAGAAAATGCGAGTTACAGCCATATTTGCATCCAACTGAGTACAGTTTTGCCATTTTTTCTGGAACTTTGGTTTTTCTAAGCTCTCTGGTGGTGACAAGCTAAACTTGCCCAAGACTAAGCTACAAGTATTTCAGATAAAAAGGTAAAAATGTCTCACCTTCAGTTGCAATTTGTTTGTGTTTTCAGTTCTTGGATTTTCTCCCATTGTAGAACTACTATTTATTAGATTTTTGACTTGTGTTAATTAACCTTAAATGTAAAACCCTACTAGCCCCCTCCCTGTACCACTGAGATATTGATGTGGCAGCTCAGGGACCGAAGTCCAAGAGAAGGTTGTTCATGTGCGCACTGGGAGAGTAGCAGCTGGGTTTGGGGAGCTATGCAGAGTAAGATCTGTGAGTTATGTCCTTACACACCAACAAATAAGGCCTTCTCTGCACTTGGTAACATCACTGGGGGACTGCACTGGAATAGATAAGATGCAACAAATCTAAATGGAAACCTTGTTGCTAACTTTCTCACAAAACTGTTCATCCTTTCTTAGCTGGAACTTTACCTTCATGTGTGTCCCTGTGTTTGAGTTCACAGATCCTCGGAGTGCAGGGGGTGCACAGGACGAAAGAATTGCTGTTGGGTGTGCATTCTCGCTAGGAAGGTTATGCTTTCCTATCTGGTAGATGCGGATTTGGCCCCTTTATTCCCTCCAGTAGTGTTATTTTTTGCCATTATTTAGCCAAGGTCTTTTTTCAGATCCATTCAAAACATTAGGTACAGTTACAGTAATTACTTCTGTGTAACTAGTCGGTTGGGTTATAATAGCAGGGATTTCAACCTCAGTCCTTCCATTGGACATTGACAGCTACTACGCCTACGCTGCCTGCTGCCCCAGTACCCACGTGAGGCAAAACCAAATGGCTTACTCAGAATTGGTTTTCTTCATTTATTCTGGGAATAAAAATTGCTGTGTGATGTTTAATTGCAAGAAGGGTTAATAAAGAATAGTTTCTATATTGTTTCCATGTTGTTGCTGAACTGTGTGGGACTTTGAGGTTCCATTGGTGAATTATACCTTGATTTGTTGTCTAAGGTGTAAAATGTGCCATTGAGCTTGCCATAAAATTACCCAGAATCTGAGGAAAAACAGAGAAGGCTTGACACACAAGATACGTTTCTTCCCATGGTGTATCTTAAGATGTCAACTTTTCAAAGACTTTTGAGTTGAGATTGAGCAGTGAAGCCCCTGGCTCCATCACTTCACACTGTTGTAGGCTAAGTGAATAGGTTTGTCATCACACAGGTCTAATGAGAGGAGTTGTGGCAATGACTCTGATTTTAGTAGAGTTGTACTGTTCCTAACATCTTCCTATTTACTATAATGCAACTTTTTCCTAACTAGTTTTTTTTCTGCTGTAAGCATACACAGATGCTTGTAGTACATAATTTCTCTGCATGCTGAGTGTTTGAATAAAGTGTTATTTAAATCAGATTCATTTTCTAGGACTATAATCCTTCAGATTACATTTTGCAGAATGAATTTTCCCCTGACTTTTTGTGCGCAGGACTTTTGAACTGTGGGTAAACCCATGAGTCTCAGTAAAAACCAGAGGTGTGTTTAACATTAAATCTGGAGTGGAATTAAGTGGTCCTTACTGGGTCAGGTTTGATTCCAGTTTAACAGAAGAGATTGGATGAGGAGTAGGGTGAGTCAGGCAGCAGTTTTCTCAACATGTAAGGGCAACCCGTGGAGCTCCCCTGTGGATCGGACACTGCTGAGTAATGTGTTCCCCTGCCCCCCACACTGCCACAGGGGAGTGGCCACCTGACATAACCGCGTGCTGCTCTGCTGAGCTGTGCGTGTGTATGTTTGGGGGGGGCCTTGTCCCCAGCGGGCTGACTTCGTCTGGCGGCGAGACACCGGGATCCGGCCCCGGGAATGTCTCTGACCTCCTTCCCGTTGCACATGCCATCACTGCTCACTCCCTCCCTCACCTTTCCTAGTACCAATGCTCATGCTCTCTTTCATTTACTCCCTGGAACAGTTTGGATTTTCCCTCTGCCCTGACAACTTCCACTGATATTACATGCCTCCGTGCACTGTCTGGAGTCCTAGAATGGGTTAGTCAGGATACAGGCTAAATAATATTGCTGCAAAAATAGCACATTTAAAACTCTCAAACATGGCTGCGTCCCACAGCCATTAAGACAAATGTCAAATTCCGGCTTACTCCATCGGGCTGCAACGAAATGCAAGGGAAATTCATTCCATTTGACATTTACTTTTAAAACATCCCAGATTAGCATAGTAATTTCCTGCTGAATATTGTGGCAAGCCTGCGACCATCATTTCCATAATATGTCTTTTATAGGAAAGTGGTTAACCTTAAATAGCCTTGAGGATTGAGCTGGGGATCAGCAACTGTTCTGGGTTAAAAAGCAAGGTACCCTCCCTCTCCCCTCATACCTCCAGCTTGTCTGTGGTTTTCTATCAGATCTTCCTCCTTTTCTCAGGAGCAACAATTCCACGAGTGTGATTTGCTGTTTGCACTGGGCTCCTTGTACTCCACACCACCGAACCCTTGGCATGTTTTCTGATCCACTGCATGGGACATCAGATTTAAAAAGCCCTTAAACTACCGTCTGAACTGAATTGATGTAACTCTGTGGAACATTCACATGAAAGGATTTTGTGCATCCGTGGATAAAAGTGTCTCAAGTACATTGAATATTTCTGAAAGGGTGAAAAAGGGGCTATGTTAATCTTTGTGACAATTTGCAATAAATTACTATGTTGAATTTTCTTTTTGGCTAGTATATGTAAAAGTTAAATACAGAAGATAGGCATATTGTCCACAACAGACTGAAATCAACTTTGTTTGTGGTCGATTATGTTATGACTGCATTGTCTACAATAGCTGCTACTGCATTTTGTCCTTCTATTCCACTGCGAGTTACAAAGAAAACATTTTCTTCTCTAGTTGTTCACTAGTCAGTGGCTTTGTAGAAGACTGACCTTGGTCTTTTGGTTGTGAATTTTGTATAGCAGCCACGTGTGATGGTTTTTATTTATGTATGTATGTATTTATTTATTTTGCTTATCTACAAATCTGTGAACAAGAAGTTGCGCTCATACTAAAACAAAGTGCAGGAAAGTCCTCAACTTTTGAGCCTTCACAGGTGCAATCAGATGAGGCCCAGTGTCTGATGTAGCCAGCAGAAGTCGTAAATTCAACTCCGTCTTTATAAAAGACACTTATACCAGAGCCACAGACTTTTTTAAGCAGTTTGATGCTCATGTCACTCTCGGCCGTTTTATTTGAGCTGTTCTTTGTTGTCTAATCAAATAAGAGTTGTGAAACTGACAAGGAAAGATGACAATTACTATGAAATAAAAGCAGAAATCATAAAGGATGACAAAGGTATGAATTGTTAATGTCCATGCTTTTGGCATGAATAGTAATAGTCGTTAGGGTTTCTTTATCTTACACATTGTTTACTAACAGAAATTGCACCTTACAGACAGTTCTAAGTTATAGGAACTGAATATGTGTTAAGCTGGATGTTCTGTATGTCTGATGTTGGTGTTTTAATTTTTTTATACAAATGGATAGGACCAAAAGCTTAATCTCATTTCTGTTTCGGTCTCTCTTGGTTTTATGGCATTTTGTCCAGGAGCATCTCCAGTCAGCCGTTGGCCCCAGATGCGTCGTATCTGGGGAGTCACGTTTGGAGCAGGAATTCTATGACTGGATGCCCTTCCTGACATCAACCCTTGCCTGGGCTAGGGAACCAGCACTGACAAACCAGTGCCTTGCTAGACACACACACACACACACCAACGCTGTAGGCAATTTAGAGTGACCAGTGAACCTTCTGTAAAATTATTTTTGTGTAACATTTCTGCCACGATTCTTCGTGTAGGAAGCACACTTTTGATTTCTGGTGCAGTATCCAAACAGGAGAGCATTTCGAGGATTTGATGTAGCTACACACAGTGGGAAAGACTCTATCGTCCAGCCTGTAAAGATGGATTATCCAGCACATTCAAATTCCTAGAAGTTTTGCAAATTGGTATAAATGATTCCCTATATGATATGGGGACAGTATTGGTGTGGGAAATGCAGAATGTGCAAATCAGTTTTAAATCCTATTTACTGAAGAATTGAGTCCTCAACACCCAAGGTGCTCTGTCTGATTTTAAAACATTATGTGCAGAAATTTAAAGTTGAAAAAGTAAACGTGTTAAGAAGTTCAGTTTTCTTTACTTCAGTAGCTGAGATAAAAATCACACTTTTTCATTTGTGTCAGCTACATAATTAAGACATGGGAGAATGTTTCTGAGAGCTCAGCACCTTGCGAAGCCTGGCATGGAACGTCCCAAGCCTCGAAGTTGTAGCTGGCATCAGTATTTCAGTGGTTTTTGTGGCTTTTGGAGAGGAAGCCAACATTCATTCTGTGCCAACAAGACCTTTCTGTCAATTTACATGGGAGAAGCAGTGTTCTGGTGCTTTGATCGTGCAGAGCGCTGGTGTGTGCCTTGATGGATGGTGATGTTGCGCTGTAATTATAAATGCCTTCTGCTGTCTGCTATAATGGAGGGTTTTTAACGCACATAATGATGGCTCAGTGATTGCTCGCTATCTGGCAGGCTAGAAACCATGTTTTCTAAAATACACACTTTTAAAATGAGAAAGATACTTGCCAATAAGACAAATAGAAAAAGGTTGCTTATGAGAATAAATCCATTTCTTTCAATAAGCTGGTGAATGTAGTCTATGTACTGTATGAAAATTGCTTGTTTCTAAAGTGCCTGTCATTTGCACCCAGAGTTAAAATTTTACCAGCGCTCATTCAGTGTAGTTACTCAAAGTCCAAGTACCACGTGCAGGAGTTCAAAGGTTGACTTTGACATTTTAGTTCACGTAATTGTGGGAAATGTATTTCAGTGTTACACCTAGACAGGCATGTTTTAAAACTGTTCTTCTGTGCACAATTGTATATAGTTGTTTTATTCTGTGTGAGATCCTGATTGTAAAGCTGAGCTTTGTCTAATAAAATTTGACTGATTTCAGTTTCACACGCATTTTGTGAACATTGTTAGAGGTGATTTATGAAACAGCCTTTTATTGGCCATTGAGTTTTTGACATTCTCCATTCCCAAGGCTACTAACGCGACAGCACGACATGCTTTGAATTAAATTCAAATGATCAAAAAGATAGGCTGGTTCTACTCAATATCATTTTTTATTATATTTTTCTTTGATGCTTGGAGGTTTTTTTTACCCAAATAAACTTGCAGTTCAGACTGTATTGTGTACTCATCACAGGGTAGACTTGCTAGACTTGAATCTGCTATGGACTTTTCAGTTATGCTTTAAAATAATGTCTAAGATTTGATTTGGGGGCATCAATACATTTAGAGAGACACAAAGATGAAACCTGAAATTTAGTTCCCTGTACCACATCACACTGTTGTTAATGAGGAAAGGTAGTATGGCCACTACAGCTCTTGACTTTGGCTTAGTGAAGGATCTTTCTCCTCAGCAGACTCTGAAGAAGATTCAACTGAAGACCAAAATTTCTCAGTCCAGAGTGCTTCACTTGCTTTGAGCTATGTAAGTTGCTTTCATTGAAAGCATCTGTGCAGGTTGCTTGTGTATTAAAGAAAGAGCAAAGAGTGACTGAGATTTATTTAATATTTACATTTCTTACAGACATTGTTCAGCTTTTAAATGTTGTGAGGGAGCAGGTTAATTCACACTGAGCACATGCCTTAGGCTTTGTCAAAACAGTGGGGGTGACCATTTAAATCAGCTGTGACTCTCACTAGGCATCTATACTGCTGTTGTCCCTTTGAAAAACACATGTGCTTCGAGGATTTCTGAAGCTGAGTAACAATTAATTAATGTTTAAAGATTGCACCTGGTCTTGAGCAAGAGCAAAGCACAAGAAATGATAGCAAAGTGGAAACAGATACTGATCAGGCCTACAGATTCACTATTATGAAATGGCTTTTTAAGTAGTGTCAGCCAAACATACACCAGCTTTTGTAGCTAACTTCCACTCTGGAGATACAGAAAGATCATGACTTGTGTGTTATTGTTTTGGCGCTATTACTGGTGTGATCCTCCATTATCTCATCTCTGCTTTTAACAGCTTCTCTTAACCTTGGGTAATTAAATGCTTATGGAAAGTGTGACATTTTTTTCTATTCAGTGGTGAATTGTTGCTTTTTGTGACCTGCTTTGAACAGTTTTGTACCTGGAGACGAGTGGCTACCAAAGACTAGGGGAAAACGGAGCTGTGTGGCCATGTGAGATGGATCCGCTATTCATCGGCAGCTCCTATGTTCTGCCTCGTAGTGTAATTTCATGGACTGCATGGATTTCTTGATGTCGCATATCTCGTAGTTTTGCTCAATAGTTTGCATATGGAATTAATGCCAAGTAATGGTTACGTTTAAGGCTGAGTTTGTGGCTGTATTTAATGCCCATCTTTCTGATTAGATACCAGCTTTGTGTTAGGACAAGTATTAAATTTTGTAGAAAATCCTATTTCCATGATGGCCTGACTCACCAGTTTCTTGTTGGTCACTTTCTGCTCTGTTTCTGTCACCTGTTGTCTCCTGTAGCCAACATAACTCAGCTGCTTCCTTTGTGTCCTTCCGCTTCCCGCTCTGGGAACACTGAGGTGTGTAGGTGCCCTGCGGGTGACCTCGAAGCATTGAGTTTTGTTTAGGGGCACTTCTAGCAGAGCTTTGGACACCTGTTCTATGGACTAGGTTCCTTTTCATGTCCAACATTTGCTCTAATGATTTCCTTAATTTCAAGCACACCAGGATGCTGGGTTATATGTCGTGCTTCTGCATGTGCGAAAACCATGGTAACTGTAACATCAGATGAGCCTGATAAAAGTTAATATTTTGGATAACAGTCAACATCTTGGCATTTAATGACATGGATAAAAGCCAGTAACTTGTTCAGTACAGTTTGTTTAACATTCTCCAGCAGATAGTTGTCTAATTCTCTCAGCCAGCAGGCAAGAAATACAATCCGTCAGCCTGTAAGAAGCACGAAAGGCTTCAGTTGTTTATTTTTATTTTTGCTCTGAATGGTGTAATTGACTTTCACTCAGTTTTACTCTTGAGTGCTGAAAAAAAATCAGAGCATGTGTCATATGGAGATAAGATATTTAGGGATGTGACCTTCATTACTAGACTTAGCTAAAAGGTTTCGAGTTTGAGCACTCATACTACAGTCTCATCTTCTCTTAAAGGTCCTCAAATTTAATGTTCCATGCTGCCAGGCTCTTCTGTCAATGCAGGGCTCTCAAAGGTCCAGGTGTGTGGCAGAGTTTGACTTGAAACGCCCCGCTGATTCCATGTGCTGGTTTCTCTCCTGTGCATTATATTACCAGGCCAAAGAAATGATTGTGTTGGGAGTAAATAAAACACTAACCCCAGTGGGGGTTTTTTTGTATATGGTACTCAAATCCACCCTCACTATGTCTGTATATGAAACTGGGAAAAGTCCTTTATTGCTGACACTTTCAAGATTTCTGGGAGAAATCCTGGTATGTGTGAGTACACCTGCCTGCTTACTGCCTTGCTCTGTCAGTTTGTTCCTCTGAGGGGATTTTGGGGCTTATTTCTCACCATGGGTAACTCACAGCTGGCCTTTCTCAATGGAAACATGCTGGTTCATTTCGGGGCTGGAGACCCACCCCCACCCCCCAAACCTACTGCTCTAGAAGATGCCATTCAACACTTGATACGGCAAATGTTGCAAGGCAGTCAAGCCTTTGGTCTCCTTCCAGCATTATGCAAAAATATGTTTTCAGCTGCTTTTAAAAAATAAATATGTAAATGTAATGCTGTTTGATGCTTTCATTATCCCTTAAAATATAAAGAAATCCACCAAGTTGTTTAAGTCTTTAGTAGTGAAGTATAAAAAATGAAAAGGATCAACTTTGATCATCAATATTGTTGTCCAAGAAAGGGTTGATGGTGGACCTCCAATTGTTGTTTAATGGAAACTTTCTCAGACTTCAGCCTCAGACAGTTTTGTTGAAAACTGCTCATAACTTTTTTTGGTTCCAGTATAGTAAGAATTTAATTTTACATTTGGAAAGTAAAGTGAACATGCATTGTGAGTTCTAAATAGTGTGACTCAAATATATTTTTATTTGACTTTGTTAGGACACTCCTGACCGTTGCGGCTGAAATTTCGCTCACTGTTAAGATGCAGACATCCCATGATTCCATGTTGTATGATGTCATAGTGCCATGGTCAATGTCACAGGCATGTTCAAAGGAACCCAAAAAGTAGTAATATTGGGGCCATTGATGAGAACAGTGCTTTTTATCCAAACACATAGAAATGTCACACTTTGTAATGTATTACACAGGGAGTATTGTAGGTGTAAAAGTATAAAGGTATGCATTTTAGTGTATTGTACATATTTAGCTTTCTTGGAGCTGTTACTTGTGTCATTTAGAATATTAACCCAAAACCTTTTTTGCTGAACTTTAGCTGTAATGTTGCAGGACACGTAACTGCCAGCATGGTAGTATCACTCAAGTGTCAAACCTCACAGCAATTACAAAACTTTGTGGTTGTCCTTCTGCATTACAGAAGCAAGACTGAGATTTTACATCTGAATATCTAGCAGATGTTGTAGCAATCCTTAAGCACTGTCTTGTTCAATAACATTGCAAATTATTTGTTGTATTAAAGTGTCTGTTAATGTTTTAAACTGTAGGCTGTATAGTTTGCTGTGCAGTGGAAAAAATACTCATGACTAAAAGGAGAATTTGTTTGATGTCACGTTATTCATTTCAAGTTTGTTGTTTTTTTTTTTTTTTAAAAAAAAAAAAGAACTTAAAACCAGTCCATTGTCTAAGTCAGCCTCTGCTTTGCTTGTGAGTATCTTCAGCAGAGAAATGGAAAGGAGCAGTATATTGCAGCAATGGGTGTGCTTGTGTTGTCTCCAGCAGCGTGCTCACTCCTGTGTCAGTAAGTAGAAGCGACAGTCTCCTCCAGACAGACTATGTGAAATTCCCTTAATTTGCTGTGCGTTTTGTATGTTTTTGGTCCCTGTTTAGATTTCAGCAGATTTGCATAATAAGCAGTTTGCATTCAAAAATGTCTGTTCCTTCTCTTCATTTTTGATATTTGCATATCTTAAATTAGACATTTTGAATATTTTCTTCAATTACTTTCTGCATAAAAAAGTAACTTAATGATGGGGGGCAAGAATCATTTCTCTCTATGCCATGGGTGGGTGGCCTGTACACACATTTTATGGTTAAATAAGGAGGAATTTAAAAGTAGAGTTTGAAGACCTTTCTAAGTAAAACACATAGTAGAGGTCTGGTGGTAGTGAATGGCTACTTTCCACGTTAAAATGAATGTTGTACTGGATCAATAGGATATTGATAATTGAAATGATGGATGTGTTAGAATTCTCAGAAATGGTAAAAAAGTTTGATTGTGAGACTATTTCTCAGGTGAGTGTGTGTGTGTGTGTGTGTGTTGTGTTGCGTTGCGTTGCATTGTGTTGCTCTGACAGGTAGCGGTCCAACACAAATGCTCTGTGGTTATCACCTGTCCCCAGTCTGGCTGTTTGACCCTGCTATCTGTGTGTGCTGCCAGGCAGTGCTCTCCCCCAACCCGTCTCACCGCCCTCCCACCAGCCGGAGTCACACATTCCAGCCAGCGCAGCCAGTTCTGCCAAGTGCTCTGGCTTTCTTTTATGCAGATTAGCCATGTGCTGGTTTTATTTATTTATTTGGAAAGGGAGGAGGGGAAAAAGGACAGGAAAGGTTTTCCTCCAGGGAGTGATTCCACAGCTGCGTGCACACACCTCTCTCTCTTTCTCGCTCTCTCGCCACACACATATTTTTGATTGCACGCATACATTTCTACTGACATTGACAACTGATACATCCCAGTTTTAGACCATGCCTACAGTGAGAAACAATTACACAGATTATTAAAAAAGGTACTAATGCGTGTTTAAGGGATTAATTTAGTAGCTTACACAAACCTCATGATTAAACACTTTAAAGTAGTTTGTAATAACCTGTCACTTGTGACAAACATAAATAATTGGAATCATTGCCGAGGGGCAGTTTTCCAGGTTGTCTGGGGCACTAAAGCTGGTGCTTCACCTCTGAAACAAGTCAGCAGTGAAGCTGAGGGGCTGGAACAGTGAGCAAGCTGTGCTTTTGCTTCAGCTGAGTTATGCCGCTAAACTGTCCTTTTATAAGGAATGAAACATCGGGCTGCCAAATGAAACTAGGCCAGCTCTATAATGAATTGTTTAGCTGTGTACTGTTGTGTGCAGATCATTTTATTCAAGGGTGTAGTATCTACTAGCAGGTAGCATTGTTAACTAACACAACCTGTGAGTTTGTCCAAAGAATGGCCTTGATGCTCTGATGTTGAATAGAACTGTGAGCTGTTCATTGCTGGTGTCTAAATATATCTCTGAGCCACTTGGAAAAACATACATAGGATTTCATTTTGGATGTTGTATGCCTCATTGGAAGCACAAAAGCGAAGTCTTCTGTCCTTATTCTTTAAAACGGGATAATATGCAGTCTATTTTCAGTAAATCAGTTCTGTGCACATTCTGACTGTGATTTTTTTTTGGGGGGGGGGGTTAAATTTGACTTGAATTTCAGATTGCTGTTTTTAGTAGCTTTCAAATCTACTGTGTCCTTGCCAGCATTTGTTTGACAATGTTTAAGTGACTGCATTCTGCTATCTGTAAATAGTCTTAGAGTCATGTGAATAATTTACATGTCAAGTTGTAAGGCTCAGTGCATTGCAGCCAAAGCATGTTTTTGATCAATGGAAGTGAGAACGATGTAAGTGAATATCCTTCGACATTACAAAACTATGTCACCTCTTATCCAGTGCTGGATTGGAGTAGTGTTTGCAGGAGACTTTGATTGTTAGAGCAGCTTGGGAGATTGCTGGTTTGTCTTTTAGAAGTATTTTTGTAGCATTGTCATTTGGCTTTCACGTCTCACTTATGGTCGCTTCTGTTATTTGGAAATGCATACTGGCTTGAGGCAAACTGTCACCTCAGTTTCAACCCCAATTGTGCTCCCAGGTTATTTGAATTGATGCAGTAAGGAAGAAATACCCTCCAGGAGAAACATGAACATCCTAAGCACCAAACCCCTCCTTTGACTCCCTTTTTCCATGTCTAGCAAAATGAGGAAACCATGCTGAGAAGGAGTAAAAAAATTGATTTGTTTGCAGTAATTTATTATATTTCTAAGCTGTCACCTTGTATGGCACCCAAGAATTGAAAGAAGAATGGACACATGGGGCAATCCCTTCCTCAGTGAAGATGAATGGTGCCAGCTTGTCACTAAAAGTTGTAGGGCCAGCACAATACTGATAGGAGAATCGGCACAGCTTGAGAAGCAAGCCAGGGTTTCCTGGACCTGACTTGACAGAAGGAGAATGTGAAGTGTTGGCAAGAAATCTCTTACCACATTTCTCCTGCTGTTGAACATACCAGCAGAACTGGGATGTTATGTTGCCCGCCAAGTCAGTGTGGAGCATGAGCCTGCTTGTTTCACCCAGAACTGCAGCCAGGGGTAGCCTGGAAACATTATGGGTTTTTATTCTCATGCTACTTGTAAATCCACACTGCATTGTATCTGTAATTAGAAAAGACAAGACTAACTGTCCCCCAGGAGCTCAGGGTGCATTATTACCTATGCCTCCATGTTGACCACACAGCTATCAGGTCCTAAAGCAGACGTGTATCCAGTGTGATTTGCTGGCACCGTGAATTATTCATTGCGCAGCCGTTCTCAGAAGGCAAACTTCTGTTAACCATTTATATAGCAGTTATAGGTGGTGAGGTTTGCAAAAGTAATGTGAATTTGAATTTTTCCTGCATTGAAAAAGGGTGTGGTATACAGACAGGGTTATTTACTAAGCTATTATTTTTGCCCGTTCAAACCATTTTGTTTTGGCTGTTTTTGATTAAGATCTGACACACACACTGAGGAAATAATGGTTTCCCCTTGTTTAACCTGCAATAAGGAATATTCTGCATGTCCAGCCATTGAAGCTTACAGGTAGAAAGTAGTGGGTATGAATATCAGAGTACCCTAAAGACGGCTTCCTGTGGTCAGCTTTACGTAGATGTTGAATCCATAGGCTCCTTTAGCTGTGCGTGGGTGAAAATGTATAGTAGCTGTATAAAATTTTGGCTGAGTGGAGATTTGCTGTGAATCAGTGAATGTATTGTGCTGTGTAAGTGGGTGTTTTGTAGTTGCAAAGAGTAAGACCTAGGTCTTGTTACTTTGGTTGTGCCCAGTTTAATTTAACACATCCACAAAGCAGCCAAATGTTTTGAATCAGGTAGCCCCAAGAAGAGTATCTTAGTTTCTCTGTCTGCCAAAACCCATTATGTTCATTTACCATTGCTGATAACCGTTTCATAAGATGTGTGCTTTGACCTTTGCTGAAAGGTGTGCGTGAGTGCACGTGCAATGCTGTCTTGACAACTCGATGTGTGAAACAACAAGCTGCCCTTGGGACAGCCTCCATACACTTCCTATTCCACGCCTCCCTCTCCTCTCCCTTAATCGCTGGTGTCATTTATTCAGTGCCAAGTTTGCTTTATTTAAAAAAAAAAAAACAGCCTGGCTCTGGTTCAAACAGGAGTACAGCTGGGATGTGTTAAATTTTCGGCAGACTGCCCTCTATTTCAGATGAGTTATAAATAGCCCTGTTGTCGACTTCCTTAGCTACCGCTGAGTGAGGTAAAATGCATGTTAATAACCGTGAGAAAGTGTTACTCCCCTTCCCCACAGCACCCCCCTCAGTGTGGATTGGCTTGGGTGATGATGTGAGTATGCTGTTTCATTCTGGAATGGGGTGCTGTGAGAATGTAGGAACCCGATCACGTCACTCACACATACTTGTGTTTGTTTACTTATCGGACATTCATTTCCAGAGTCACAAGCACCACTTCACTTTATTTTCTTGAATGAAGGTTGCGTGTTCCCCCGATATACAGCTGAATCTTCATATCTCAGTACAGTTATGATAGTGTCAGTATAACTCAAAAAAATTAGTCAATGAAGACTGGACCCCCCTGTTACTTCTGTGTTTCCATTAGACTGAATACCCTCAAGAAGCTTCACCCCACTGTAAACTGATCTGCAACACTAGCACAGTTCTGTATACCTAAGGCTACATTTATTCATTTAGCAGATGCTTTTCTCTAAAGCAATGGATAATGATTACTCAGTAGTGTTTAACTTAACTTACTCACCCTACTTACTTTTGTCCAACAGTGACTTAGTGTTACAGTGATACATTATACAAAACCCCTTCCACAATCCAGTTGCACTGTTTACTATCAGCTCTGCTATTATGCCATTTCTTCTATTAAACTAAATTTACTTTATAAATGTGTTGATGGTTGGTCACCACTAGACATAAGAGAAGACAAGACCAAAAGGTTTTTTTCGAAGGATGCAAGAACCCAATCATTCTCTGTTTTTAGTTTTGTAACTAGCCGAGTTGCCTGGGCATTAAATTATCACTAAACTGTATCACCATTTATTATTCATTTTCGGGTCTGCATGTGTGGAGCAAGAAAATCCATCAGTGTTTTGTGTAACAGTGCGTGTGTGTGTGTTTGTGTGTGTGGAGTGCGTGCGTGTGTGCAGTGAGAAGATTCATCAACATCGTGTAGGTACACTGTGTGTGACGTTCTTGTATGCTGCATGTGACGTCATTAATTCTGCTTCTCCAAACCTTGACAGAAAACAAATTTAAAAATTTTGAAATAGTATGTACCCTCGTTGGAATTTTATGAACTTGACTATGCAAAAATCTCACTTGCGGTGAGAAGTACCTGTGTGCCAGGTGCACTCTGGAAAATTACTGTGCTAGTGAAGTGCACGTCCAGGATTCTCGTATGAGGGACTTTTGAAGGAACCATTGAAAAGTTAGGAAATGGACAGGCTGTAGCTGCTGGGTAATGTGCAGATCCCTGCTTCCCAAGGCGTCTTGGCCTCTATGGCATTTAAACCTTCATGGATTTCAATGTCACCTGGTTTTCTTCCACAGTGGAGATAACTTTGCACCTTGTGATTTCTAGTTTTCGTGCTTTCAGCATCCAGTGTGAGGGCCATCATGTATTATGCAAGTAATTCTACTGGCTGCTTCATTAGATAATATTTTAGATTACAAAAATAACAAGGGTTGGTATGATAAATGATACACATAAAGGTTGCAGGTTCAGACTAAACTAATCTGTATGTGGAGGTGTTTGGTTAGCAATAAATTTGAAAAAAAATTGTGAAGATTTGTGGTTCTGAAGAGGTGGTGAAGACCTACCCAGACTTAAAGTGTTTTTCTCCCTTATAGCCCTCAAGCCCAATGGACCAGATGGGGAAGATGCGAGCTCAGCCCTATGGGGGTGCCAACCCCTACTCTCAACAGCAGCAGGGACCACCTCCTGGTGCCCAGCAGGGGGGATCATATCCCTCACAAGGGTATGGCCCACCCCCCTCACAGAGATACCCTGTGGGCATGCAGGGCCGCACCCCAGCAGGGATGAGTGGCATGCAGTATGGGCAACAGGTGAGGACTGTCTCTCAGGTTCAACTTGTGGTTACAGCCTGGACTGATGGCAGCATCGTGTTCCAGGTTTGGGCCCCTGTACTGTTAACCAAGTTGTGTTTTTATCTTAAACAAATTATTTACCCTGACATGTTTCACCAAAAGATTAGCATCATTACTTTGGGGAAATTGTCCACTAAGCAAACACACAAATACAGTTGGTCTCTATTTTATGAACTTCCTTGTAACAAATATTGTACCAGTACAGAGGAATAGTTATTTTCAGAAAAAGACAGTTGGCATACCATTTTAAATCACATGCCAAAGCTTCACCCACCCATTGCCATCAGATACCAAGCACTGCCTTGCTTTTTTTAAAAAGGGGGAGAAGGGTAGAAAGAGGTAGACAGAAGCCAAAAAACCTGCAAACAATCCTATCATTTCTACATATAACAGTTTTGAGCTGTTAGTGAAGTTGGATATTTGTTTCATTCTGTGGCTTCATGCAATAACTCTGGCTCAGGGTTGATTGCAATTGTTGTTTGCTCTTCAATGCAAATAACATACCTCATATTGCTTTTCAGATTTGTTATAATTAGGCTTCTGTTTCTTATTATTATGCTTATATTGGATATTTATGAATTTCGTTTAATGTGTGGGATAAACAAAGGGATTGGGGATCTGCAGATGAACAGCAACAGCCTTATCTAGCGCTCAACAGGAGAAAGTCCATGGTGCTACTCTGTTCCTATCCAAAAAGCCCTCCAGTGTGTTCACTGTAAGGGAGCTTTCAGGGTTGCTCACATTTACATTGCATGAATTCATTTATCAAAATTTTTTCCAAAGCAGTCGACAAGTCAGAGTAAACTAAAATTTGTTTAATAACAAACAGATGCAGACATAGGGTTCTGTACAGGCACTTACACTGCATACAGAATTCATAAAGAGCCCACTGGGTCACTTCATGTTGCGTTCAACTAACAAAATTTTCATGTAATGAACCAACTCTCCCAATTAAATTTGCAAGTCAGAGGCCAGTTGTATTAGTTTAGTTAATCGTTTTCTCCAAAGCAGCTTGCAATTTTTGCTTTATACTACTACAATACTAAGCTACTTATAGTTATTCTCCCTTTATATAGCTGGACAATATTTTCTGGACCAATTCAGGGTTAGTACCTTGTTAATGGTATTGCAGAAGGAGTGGGATTTGAACCTGGATCCATTGTATCCTGGAAGGCAGCTCCAACCACTATGGTACTTGCTAAGTTCATTGATATACAGCATACACAGGGGTGAGGTATACTTACTGGCTGCCTGTTGGTGACGTGTTTCAGCGAACTATTCAAGTAGTCCGTTTTTCATATGACTTTTTAGACTTCCTGCGAAGGATGTTAAATGCTTTTGAAATGTTGATGATTTGACATTTTTATCTGTCTATCAACTTTTGTTGTAGATGTCCCAGCTGACACTGAAACGGTGATCATAGCAAGCTAAACAGATTTCAGATTCAGTCTGAGAAAAAAAGATCACAAACATGAGCTGCATTCAGTTTTTGTTTTGATTTGTTATTTTTTTAAACAAATGATTAATAGAGAAGTAGATGAGTAAAGAGAAAAACCACCAAAAATAAATTTCAGTCCAAAAAACACGGTCTCAGTTCCTTTTACTGGTCTGTTACTTGCGTTTAAATTTTATTTTAATGCAAAAATCATCATTTAATCCAAAAAACTTTAAAATGTTTTCATACCAAAGAAAAAAAAAACTTCAGCCAGTGCCTTCCTTGCAGATTGTTTTGTTTATATACCTGCTTAGGGTGATCCTTTAAGGTCTCAGGTTGCATAAATATGGGTGGAAGGGAATCTCAGATGGCTCCTGTTGCTCTTTCCTATGCACGGACCCCTGATCAGGGTGCAGTGAACCTCTGCTCACACTGCAGAGGGTGGTTCCCCTGGCAGGGGGGCTGGATTGCAGGGCATGCCTCCAAGGCCTGGCTGAATAATCCTGTCAGCTCTACTTCTAATTCTTTGCCCAGCTTGATCACACATTCGGCCTGACTCCAGCCACTTAGCTTGTGGTGCAGGGTGCCCTCGAGTGTGTAAGTAGAGGAGCACTCTGTATTTTCCGATCCCCTGCTAAGCCTGATTCCTCACCCTTCATTGTTTTCGATCCATAAGGTTTTCATTGCTTCTTTAGATGGCCGGTGTTCTTATTTGTTAAATAACTGACAAATCTTTTTCAGTTTCTTACTAGTGCTTTCCTAGGTCAGTCTAGTATAGGAATAAACACTAAGTCAGTGTGTTAATTAAGACTATAGCATTAAGGCCTAGACTGGCCTTTACCTTCAAGAGATAAAAGATATCATTATGCATGCATACTAACACTGTGCCATGTTTGTACACAGATGGGTGCCTATGGACAGCAGGGCCCTGGGACCTACGGACAGCCGAGCCAGGGTTCCTACTATGGCCAACAGGCCCAGCCACAATCACCATACCCACAGCCGCCACAGGGCCAGCCGGGTGGCCAGGGGTCCTACTCCCAGCAGTCCCACCCTTCCCAACCTCCAGCTTCACACAGCCAAGGTGTTCCAAGTTATCCACCTCAACATCAGCCCCCTCAGTCCCAGGGCCCAGCATATCCCCAGCAGCAAGTTCCCCCCGGTCAACCACCAACCCAAGCCGGCACTCAAGGTCCACAGGGTCCTCAGGCCCAGCCTGGCTATTCTCAGGGTCAGGGTGGTCCACCTCAGCAGCAGCCGTCATCACAAGCTCAACAACAGCAGCAACAACAGCCTCCTCAGACTCCTGCTTCCACTCAATCCCAACAGCCCCCTGGACATGGCCCATCTGCCCAAGGTCCCCCTCTGTCATACTCCCAGACTCCTCCACAGTCACAGCAGCAGTCCCCATACCAGCGCTTCCCTCCTCCTGCTCAAGTAAGCTGCTGTCCATCCTGAGCATCTTCTTTTCTACCTTGTTGCCTCTGCTCCCATGATTATTGTTTACCTTCTCTACCTGATACATCTACTTGTCATGTCTGAATAGAAGCTCATTTACAGTGTTCCAAACCATTCAGCACTCAGATGTCCAGGCAGGCACCCCTAGCAATACGTGCTTGACCCTTAGTTAGGTTGGAGCCATATTTGTGAAATAAAAAATAGACTGGGGGTAAGTTCAGTAGAAGTATGTCAAGAAAAATGGTGGTGGGGGGTATGGGGTATAAGTAGCTCAAAAAATGCTAATAAAAAGCTGTGCTGTGCTCAAGAAGGTATTCCGTGCACTCAGAAAAAGCACTAGGGCTGCCTGAAGACCTCTATAGTCAAAGCGGTTTGCAGCTATTTCTCCAACTGAGTAATGGCATAACATAGCACATCTTTGCCTCTACCTATATGTGGCTGCCTGGAGTTCTGAATCACCTAAAGATTCTTTTTGTAAATGGAACAAAGCAATGTTGCAGTGGTTTTGGTGACCAATAAAGAATACTGTAGAAATAGCAGAGGACATGACTTTCAGCTACTGGTGTGATTGCGTTTAAGCTTCTGGAAATACTTCTATGGGCCAAGGACCCTGAGGAGGCTTGCTTTGGAAAATGTTCTAGTGAACTGAAATATCTTGAAAAAACAACCCAGAGTTTTTCCTCACTGGTTGTTGAACAGATGAGGTCAGCTACACATTCTGCTCCACAAGAGCTTTGAGTGATACAGGTTGCTCTGTTCCATTTGCACCTTCTTGGTCTTTTGAGAAGTGATAATGTCAAAGATGTAACTATAGGTAGTATAGGTAGCAGCAATAGTTTGGTGATGCGATGTTAATGTGGGGAGATTGTACAAGGTTGTGTAGTGGAGGCAGCCAGGGTTTGGCTGCTGACCTTTTATCCATGCCCAGCGGCCTTGTATTTGGGCTCCACTCGGATAAATAAGTTAATCTTGAACCAATAGTGAAGTCGCCCATATTGTCATCTTTCATGCTAATAGTTTTAAATGCAACTTTTACTCACTTTATGTTTCCTGAGCACCGTTTTGATTAGTTCAGGGGACTTTTGTTGTGCTTATGACTTGGGCTTTCCTTACAAATGCTTGACTTTCATGGAAGTCAGAATAGCATCAACGTGTGTTTCAGGAACTGCTTATGTATTTGTGCTCCACTCCTCCAGTTGGAGGTTTTTGTAAAGAATAAGTTGCCTTTTGTGCAGAATTCAGCAATCTTTGCTAGTGCCGATGATTTAACATTGTGCTGTTTTTTATGTTTTAAACTTGTTAGTTGTTCTATTCAGATTTTATTTCTATTCAGTCTTGTTAACTGCAGTGCCATTCACCTTAAGCATCAGCATGATTGATACCTCGTATTTTTGAATGCACTTGCACTATGCTGGCATTGTAAGTCAGCTTAGACAATGGTAAAAGGTAAATAATTATAATCATACATTTAAAGAAAGTCATGCTGCCAAAGATGATGTTCTTTGGAACAGTGAAGTATGCAGTTTTATTCGAGGTACAGATTACTTTGGGCAGCTTGAAAGAACCAGTGACCCTTGGGCTGCTTTTGCTCATCCTTCACTAGATGCCGCTCAAACCAGTCACATTTGTGCTCAGGTATATATATTTTTTTAAATTTGGGATTTGGGTGTTGAAAAAAGCACTGAATCAGTGGTGTTACCAGAACTGGGATGACTAGCTATATGGCTAACCATGCACTCTTGCCCCTCTGTGGATCTGTATCAGGAGCAGTCCCAAGACTCCTTTAGCTCCCAGTCCAGTGCTCCTCCTTCCAACCAGCCAGTAGCTTCCAGCAAGAGCACGTCTGAGGAAGTCTCCATGCAAGGCCGCCCCTCCAGCCTCCCGGTGAGACTCTCTCCACTATGTCATTTTGCTGCTTCCCTTTCTACAGTACTTTGTTATCTTCTGTCTCTCTTCTTTGTGCACTCCCATGTTCTTACAGTTCCCAGCCGCTCATACTGCATGTTCCTCATCAATGCAACATGAACATTTATTAAGAGCATCCTCCTTTCAGGCTAGTGTTACTGGCATTCCTGCTTCTGTGTTTCAGCTCATCTGTGTGATTATACAGCTGTAAATAGGCACAACGATCTGCAGAACCTGTTTGTCAAATCAGCATTGGAGCAGAATGGTTGGAATTGGAAAGGGTGACAATTTACATTAATTAGTAGAGAGCTGTTTTCACAAGACCTGCTCACCTTGCTTTGTCGACACACTTGATGCGAGTCAGACTGACACCCTTGTATAGGATTGCTGTTAATACACCTATTAGTGCCATGGTGTGAATTTGGTGTTAAATTTCTCCAATTAAAGTTATAAGAAACTAATATTTTACTTCGGCAAGTTCAGAGTAAATCATGAGTTTGAGCAGCTTCTGTACCAAAAGGTAAAGATGTCATGCTCCTTCAGAATGAGGCGGAATATGGTGAGAATTCTTTGTGCTGGTGACTACACATTAGCTTCTTCTAAGTGACATTTTCTTGTTTCCTTTATTTTTATGCATTTGTTGTTCTACGAAACATTTAACACATGTATTCATTTTTGTAGTTACTGCTATTGTTATCTAGCAAATCCAGTGTTCAAAAGTAACTTAGCTGCAGGATATGAGCATTATGTGGTACTTATGCAAAATGCACTGTTTTAATTTCTATCATTGTGATCTTAAGAACTATCGTTAAGTTCTTGTAACTAGTACTAAGTGCATAAGTCCGTCCATGTTTATATGATCATATGATAATTTAGTCTGGTAAGGTAAAAACTGGGTAGTTTTACTTAGGACAGTGCTATATTTTCCTTGTAAATTAACATGAATTTAGGTGTCAGAATGTGATGGTTTGATTTGTATTTTTACATGTACAGGTATCCTTCATTATCACGCTTTAATTCCTGAAAAAGGGCTAGACAGCGAAAAATCAGATATTGAAAACCATTTTCCCATTATTTTAAATGGGGAAAAAATAAGGCATTCCCTGCTCATCCAAAAACCACAAACCAATTTTTCCAAATATCACTAAACACTGTAAAACACTGTGTAGCATGTGCAGTGCCACATGGCACAGCATGCATGCAACACCCTCCTTGCTGTTACCACACACTGTGCACTGTGGCATGGCATATCACACACACGGTGCATCACATGCACAGTACATCATCCCCTTTGTTCACAGTAGGGAGATAAGCTGGAGAAAAACTGGGGGCCTCACGTCCCAGAGTTCGAGCCCCCGCTTACAGTTCAGATTACCTTCTTCTCAAGTTTAAATATAAAACGCAGGAAACCCCATTTGTTTCAATCATTAACAGGTATATTTCTAGTCAGTACGCGTTAAAAAAATTGTTTTCCTTATATCCAGCAGATAGCAACAAATGTTCAATAATGAAGTGTGTGTTAAGAATAAGTGCAGACAACAATGTAATATGAACAAACAAGGCAATTTACTCTAATGAACTGTTACTGTACTTACAGAGTAAAGAGCATGTAGAAACAGCAAATACGAGAGTGAAAACCGATACTCTCCTGTTTTCTTCAGATTATGAAGCCTAGCTCAAAACTTAAATCTGTCGAACCACCCTGAACTGGCTTTAAAAGCCTGCTCCTTCACTGACTCATTTCCCTCCTCCTCGGCCATCTTCTTCAGATCTGTGAAAATCCTTATAGCCTTTTGCTTCTGCGGGGATACTGTTTGCATGAAACCACAAACAAAGTGAGACAAAACATTGGGAGGAACCAACTTGCAAACAGCTGAGCGATCGCAGTGTGCTCTGTAAAGATTCACAATCACACTCGATTTAAAATGGCAAGCAATTTTTAGAAATTTTTGTTGCATTCAGAGTTCCTATAGTGGGACAGTTGGAGTCGATCAAAGAGGATGGGTATGAATAGCTTGGAGTCCCTATAGCGGGAAGTCGTGTACTGACACCCCGGAGAACAAGCATCGCCCGTAGTGGCAAAATTTTCAATGTTGCCTTAAAATGGATATTTTCCTCCTAAAAGTTTCAGGATTGTTGTGTTAAGTGTGAAACTGCTAGTATCGAATGTGGATTTGTTTAGTTAAAAATTAAAAGACTTACAACATTTATTACAATGGCAATAACAGTCATAAAACGGCAGAGAACATATTTTGTTTTTAATGACCCATCAAGATGTCTGTATGTGTCATTCACTTAGCAAAAGGAGACAAAAAATAACTGCTTTCCTTTTCTCATAAATTTAGTGCATGTTTTCAACAGTTTCATTCAGATTTTGTAAATACTGTGGTCTCACATCTCTCATTGTATGTTAAATGGAGGTTTGAATAACAGAATCCAGGAGAGGTTAATTTTAATTTTTTTTTGTTGTTGTTTGTATTGAAACCAAACTGAATTGCTTTTGTTTTGTCCTGCTGATAAGGAACCAAAGACCCTTTTCCTAATGTGTAGACTGGAAAATTTTGTTGTTCACATGACACAGCAGTATGAGGTTTTTCTTTTGCATTTGGGCATTGTTTTGCTTTGGCCATAGGAATGTTGCTGCAGATTAATGACAGTAAATTCTATTTTATGGTTTGTTGATATTTGGAATACATCTGTTTTTTCCATTTATATTTTGGTACAGTGTAGTTTTAATTCCTGTGATGTCCCATCCTGTGAAATTGAACCTTTATACTAACACCCGTTTAACCCCACACTATTGAGAAACTGATAACTGAGATAACTGATGCTTATTGATTCAAAAGAGGAGGCTGTGCCTTTCGGAGATTTACAGTGCCTTTAATTATTTTGCATGCTTCTCATTGGTACTTTTCTCCTTGCCATACTTTGAATGATTCTTCATGGGCATTGTGGTTGTGATGTTGGTTGAAATTACCTGCTTGACCATAAAGCCTGAATGCGAAACAGTTTTTTGGTGGTTTTAGAAACAACTTGAATAAATTTCTAGCCCACTGCAGTAAATTTTTGTGCTCACCTTGATAGAGGGATTGAAGAGTTTTGCAGTTGATACCTTTTCTGCTAGGTGTGTGCTTCTGTAGGCTTTGTAACTAACAAGCCTTATTTGCTGCAGAGTGTTGTGGCAGCAAGCTTCCCTGTTCACCTCCCTCTGCATGCCGCCTCCTTCGCTGAAGGCAGGGCCAACAGAACACCAACTTGAAATAGGAGACATGGTGAATATGAGAACCTGTCGCTGCTGGCCACTGAGAACTCTTTTCCAGTTTTTGGTGAAATAAATATATCTCTTTTAATTGGTCATTGGCTTTGAATGTGGCTTTCTCACAGGGGTTTCCCCTCATCATCCAGTGTATGCTGTAGCTGTGATGGACATTAATCAGCCCAGTGGTTTGGAAGAGAATCTGCCAGTCTGGAGGGGCCTCCCCTGTTCCTCCCACAATGCACCCTCAGCAGAGCGTGCTCAAGCTTGATCTGATGGCAAACTCGTTTGTCAGGTTGAGCCGGCTCCATCCTCCATGCCTGAACTGTTCCCTACCCCGTGTTGAGTCTTTGCGTTATTGCCTGGCAAAAATGAACCCTGAACCACAGAGTCACTTATTTAACTTGAAGATGGAGAGCTTACCTTGTTTGTTTGTGCTGCAAACCCTTTTGTCCTGAACGACTCACAGCTGTGCCCATTTATACACTTGCTTATCTCCTGTGTTACATCGGCAAAATATTGTAAACAAGTACAGTTCCTTCTCTAAGAGGGAGCACTTTGGGAATACACTGCAGCGTTGCACGGGTCGGCAGCAGTTAAGGAAATACACTTATAAGTGCTTATAAGCACTTGGAACCAGAAATCTGATCATAAGTCTGATCATAAGTTTTCTTTTATTCTGAAAGCACAGCACATAAAGCAGGACACATCATGGATAACATATCAGTTTTACTGTTTTTTTTTTTTTTTAAATCATGAAGCAACATTAGTCTACTTTAAAACGGTTACAAATAACAAAATACATCATGGCCACAACTTCCTGTACACTGTGTTTCCACACACAAGATGATGCTGTGTTATTTCATTTGTCACTTCTGCACTTCAGGTGCCACAGGACAATAAATTTGTAAGTAGAGGGTAGATATTGCAGAAAGTATTAAAAAAGTGTTTAATCTTAAAATCCCAACTCGCAGTCACTAGCCATCAGGCTGGGACTGATTTATTAGACAAAACATGGGGTCATTTTCAGTTTTGTGATGGTAGAAAGATGATAATAGATAGTTACCTATATTTATTTGCAGGTTTGTGTCTGTAAAAGTTTCAGACATAGCTAGCATATTTTTAAAAAACATAGAATAGCATCATGCAAAATCTGCAAGATGCTGAAAACCACTCCTCACTTTTATTTTCATTTTTTCTCACTCTCCTCAGCTTTCTCCTTTCTGATTGCATTTCCCTGACAACCAGTAGCAGGAAATGGAATGGCAAGCAATTTTCACTCTGCAGCAGAGAAGTAGCACAAAATAGAATGCTGAAGAAAATTCAATTAAAAATAAACATGAAATCCTAAGCCGGATGTTCGCAACATGAGATATACAGGTGTACAATCTACCATTTAGATTTTACAAGAATAATTGAGGGTAAGTAACTTCCTCAGCAGTGCTGTAGGAATACCAGGAATTTCAACCTAGGTACTTTTCTACACAGTGACTCCAACCACTATGCTGTGTGCTGATCCCCTTATAGTATAAATGGAATAAGACATGATCTTATGTTTTAGTGAGAACTGCTTGGAGTAAAAAGTGTAGCCCCTATTGGGGGGGGGGGCACTTGTTTGACCCCGATTGTGACCCTAATATTCTAGTGCAGGTCAAGATTGCAGAAAAGGAATTAAATGTGAGTGAGAGGTTGGGAAATGACTGCATGTTTAGCTTTATGGGCTGTGTGGGCCAGGGGACTTCAGAGAAAAATTAGCAGACTAACACTGAAGTCTGCTGTCTCTAGTGCCGGTAGCAGTTGGGCTTTTTTTTTTGATTGTGGAGAATGTAACTTACAACTATGATAAAAGAATACTAGTATGACTGTAGGGATTACAATAGTTTCTTCAGGACATGAGCTTGTGTAAAATTTTCAGGTAATCTGTAACATTGTAAGTTTCTTTACACAAAGACAAAAGCTAAAACAGTGAAAATGCATGTACGTATTCATTTAGCCCATGTTTTTGAAAATCCAGAAATTAAAAGTGGACTTGGTTTCAGTCATCTGCCAAGACAGAGCTGGTGATGTATTCTGGCTGCTTTGTTTTTAGCTGTATCAGGACTTTCACTTTTGTACACACACAAACAAACAGTTTGCGCACAGTGTGATTGTAGACTGTGATCTAGGGAAAAATGGGGACGGTTATAGGTTGGTCATGCTGTCTGACTTATTTTTTTCTTGAAAGTATACGATTGAATTTACTAATATAAGAAAGCAAAAACATATTTTTAAGCAAGACATTCACAGCATATGAAATATATAGCGTAATGTTTGATAGAAGGGGCGTAAAAAGCGTGCGTAGCACAGAAATGATGGCACAGCTCTCGGAACAGTGTTCAAGTTCCTCCTTTAGTTTTTTCTTTTGACAAGAGCTCATAGCTCTCGCTTTGCTGTTTGGAACCCAGGCTGCCGAGGCTATACCCACAAAGCCCTTTGTATGTTGTTGTTATTACTATGTCATCATCATCATTGTTGTCATTTTTGTCAGCAGTCTGGGCTTTTCCTCTGCAGCACAGTACTTTCCTTGGGCACACAGGGGCAGAATACAGAATCCCCGCCCAGTCCTCTCTTTCCTTCCCTGTCAGCCGCCGTGCGAATCGGCTTTCATAACGGCGCTCCTCCACTCGACCTTGTTTTTGGGTGCTGTGCTATTGCAGTATTCAGCATCCGGGGCGCGCTTCCTGTTTCTATTCTCGTCGCATGGCTGCTGGGCCTCTGCTTCCTGCGCGCATGGCTCATTCAGGTTCAGGGGCCCCGGCCGCCTGCCTGCCTTGACTACCTCCTACTTTCCATTCCAGCCTTCTGTCTCCTCTTTCTTTCCCCCTTTCTACACAGCACCTTTTTCAAGACTAAAAGTGGTACTGAGGCTTGCTTCTGTTAGGAATGGTTTTTATAAGCTCCTTTTTAGGAGGCAGTGCTATTTCTCCTTAGGTTTTTTATTTATTTCATTTTGAAACTGGGCTTTACAAAGACGTGTGATTCAGTGCTTGAATTCTGAGCCCCCCCATCTCTCTCTCTTTCTCGCTCTCTCTCAACCCCCAGCCCCCCCCCTTGCTGCTGTGCTGTGCTGTGCTGTGCTGAGCTGTTGCTGCTGCTGCTGCACAAAGGCAGTGGCTGACTGCAGCGCCATCCCCGCACGCTCGCCTCCTGCCACCCGTCAGCCCTTGTTACAATTCAGCCCCTACTCTGTTTGTTTTGTGCAGACCATCAGCGGGCTGCTTGATTAAATTTGTATTTGCATTTGTGCTTCCCTTTCACATTTCAAATGTGGGAATGTGTTTGTCTTGCCCTTTCTGTTTATTGGTGGTAGAGCAGATGTCCATGTGTCCCTGCTTCTCTCTCAGTTTTGGGTGTTTTGTCCCAGCCGGGCCTAGGAAACGGGTGTCTTGGCCTGGAGAACGTCACCGCCCCCTCCCCCAAGGGATACTGTTTGCTAGACTAGGGCATCTGTGCCAATCATGGAGAGCCTCCCCTGGCCAGCCCATTGTGAACTATACAAAGGACACCCCCCTCCCCCACCCACAACGCCGCCCCATTGTTTGTGACAATAGGGGCTCTTTTGAGCTCATCAGGACTGTCTGTCTGCTCCTCGCTACTCCGCAGGGAGGAGCGCACACAAACAGCCTCCACCTACCGAATGGTTGCTTGTGTTCCCGCCGTGTTGCCGAACTCATCAGTCATCCCTTCTAATTTGAACAGGGCCTAGTCCCACGCCTTTGACAGCAGGAAGGCTTTGCTTGATAATTTTGAACCAGAATTGTGTATGTGAGCAAAATTTTACTTGTCTTATAATTTTGCTTTCTTTTTGTGTGTTGCTTGGTTACGGCGATGAGTTGGCCGCCTGGCAAGGTTCACTGTCATGTCTTGGCCAGCGCCCTCTTTGTACATAACTGTAAATCCCCGAGGGCCACACAGAGAGCTGTTACTCAAAAATTGAGTGACCCCTGCTGTCTTTGCCACCCTCTAAAACTACATTAAAAGAACTCCCATCCAACAGGAAGCCTGAGCATGGGCTCCTGGCAACAGCTCGATTTAAACAGCAAAGGTTAATAGTCACTGAGCCCAGGGTCATTCTGGGACAGCCGAAGCTACAGGGACTGGGCTTAGTTTAGTCTCCTCCTTGAACCAGCACTCTTCATCCAGAGTTCCCATTTACCTTGTGCTTCTTGTACATTTTCATGCCTGAATCTACTGTATGGAAAAAAGTGACTGATGTGGTCTTCAGTCAGATTATTCAGTTTGTTGAGATTTATCTGGGGACATTTGCAAGACTGGCCAAGATTCCTTCATGATTCATACCACATAAATGCAAAAAATTAATAATATATCTGACCCATTTATTCATTTCAACATTCTACTGGAACCATTAAGCACAAGTACCTTGCAGTAGGATGCCACACTACAGGAGTGGGCCTTGACCCAGCAACCTTCAGATTACAAGTCCTTAATTGCTTCCCTGTTAGCCATTGTTCACACACACTGATAGTTTGGCCAATTTCTGTGTGTGTTTTTGCCTAGCTGCAATGTGACATGTAGTGAGCATGGCTCAGCGGTTCCTCTCAACTCCCTCTACTCTTCTTGCCTTGCTGTGGAACAGGATTGCCCTCTAATGGTTGCACTGTGCAATGCAGTACTGGGGGAGGCCTGGGCTGCTGGCGCCAACCCGAGGGGTGCAGAGTAGGGTGACACAATGCCCCATGCATTTTTGATCAGCTCTGATTTTGCCTCATGCTGCAGCATTGCTTTGGCTAGGAGGTGGGTAAAGGACAGGGGAGAGGGTATGTTGTATGTGTTGTCAGGGTAGGAAACCATTTCACAGCATACCAAGAAGACTAAACTAAGACTTCCACAAAAAACAGCCATCTGAGTGAAAGACTAGCGGAGCCGTTTGAACAGACTTGAAGTTATTTTTGCTGTAATGCCCTCAGACCTATGAGAATGTTGTTTTTTTGAATGAGAGGCCAGGATTTTAACTACAGCTTCAGGGATTGCTTTGCCTCCGCACTCTTGCTGGTCTAAACATTCTATGGTTCATTGGAGCTTGGTGCTTGTCCAGTTTGTAAAAAGCCCTAACTGGCCTAGGGGGTTGAGTTAACAATAGAGAGAATGTGGTTACCCAGTGTGTGTTGGCACCAAAAACCAGCAGCTCCACCAGCCACTGCATCCTCCATCACTGGAAACTTACTGAATTCTGAAGCTGCTCACTGGCCCGGTTTTAGTCAGGCCTCTTGTACCCCCAGCGATTTGATTTGTTTCTAATGTTTCTATAAATAGGATGAAGTTTTAAAACTGGACTATAAACCTCACTGTGCTGCACAGGTGAAAAGAAAAATAGGTTTGATTTACAACAAATTGCCTTGGACAACGATGTGGTTTTAGCTTCTTCATACAAATTAATCACACAAGATAAATGGTGCACTTTTCTTCGCAGCAGGAAAAGATATAGCAAGCAGATTGACTTTGGGCAGTGTATTTGTTAATGAGCCAAGGGTGGTGATGATGGAGATTACTTGTGTTTTTATGCCCTGTACTGCTTAGGGAATAGAATAGAGTAGACAGAATGTAATTACATGATTGAGAAAACAGGCCACATACTCCAGGATGCTGTGGGGTTCCTGGCCGAGTGGTAAGGATAGATTTGTGCTGAGCGACTGCACTGTGACCCCTGAGTCAGAGAGCAGAGCAGCTAGAGAGGGCTGCTGATGTGTCAACACACGTGGAGCAGACCAGCTGTAACCATGGCAGCAGAGAAGCAACGTGCTCCCCCCGTCCTTCTGTATTCCCAGAGAGCATAAGCAAGTATGTCAGGCTCTCTGTGTGTGTGTGTGTGTGTGTGTGTGTGTGTGTGTGTGTGTGTGTGTGTGTGTGTGAGCAAGAGAGAGAGAGAATCTGTAACCAAGCTGGAATTGTGCCAGGCAGTGCAGCTAGACCAACCAAGGTGTCGGGGCATCTGGGGATGGAGAGTGTGGCCCTAGTCTTTCTGCCAAGCTCAGAGGAGGAAATGGGGTTACCCTGCCCCCTCCTACCACCACCGCTTCCCTCGTGTGACCAAGGAATCAACCCCCCATCCCCCCCTCACTTTCTGAGGCTATCCCATTTCACTTCTGGCTCTGTTCCGGCATTCCAAGGTTGAACTGCACTTGTTCGGAACTGACTGTGTGAATTGGTGATTCAGCATTTCAGGAGGAAACCAGAACACTGGACTCTTTTTTTTTTTAATTACCTAAACACATCCTTCACTGTTTTCTTTTATTTTTTAGGTCTAGATGGAATACATTTTCTGCTTTGTGCCATGCCGTGGCTTAGGAACTCTAAAAATAAGCAGCTGAAAGACCCTGCTTGAAAGGAGAAGCACAGAGGCCCCGTCCCTGTGGAGTGCACATGGTTGGGCTGCTGCCTGTATGGTAGATATGCACTCTGCATCAGCAAGCACTTTGGCAAACAGCATTTGCGATACAGCTTGAAACAGAGTGAGGCACAGTGCACTGATATGGGACTTCCCAGTTCCAAACACAGTAAGGTACTGCTGGGTGTTTGCCAGCTTTGATGCAGAACAAGATGGTGTTCACTGCGATGTTGCACTGAGATGAGAGATGCTGGTGCAATATTTGTCATTGCTGTTACAGCACAAGGCCCTGTGGGTAGAAGTTCCTGGGAGCTGCTATGTAATATACGCTTGCAGGGCGATGTTACTGTACCACAGTATCTTGTGGTATGGGGAATAGTGTACTGTGGTGTACTCTTAATCACAGCTGAGTGGGAAGGGCTCTATGCCATGGGGGGGTGCCATGACCTTGCCTGTCTAGAACTGGGTCCTAAATCATGTCTGATTGGCTGCAGTTTGAATAGGGCAAAGCTGAACTCCCCTCCCTTATCCATGTCTAGCTGGAGATGCTGTAATTTAATTTCTGGGAAGAGGATGCTTGGGCTAGTCAGCAGAAGCAGAGGGTAGTGTGCAATATTGAGCTGTCTTAAAATCAATCACTGCAACTCACAAGGCAAGGACCAGGCTTTGTGTGTGTGTGGGGTGGTAGCGGGTGTGTCTTTCACACAACAAGAAATATGTAGTCAGGCAGGAGGATGATATGGTGCTTTGGAATACTGTCTATATATAGCTCAGTAGTGGAGGCGAGTATCAGTTCCCTTGTCACAGTCCAACCACGGTGTGCACTAGCAGGGCAACAGCAGGGCCAAGCAGAGGGCGTGTACCACGGCAAAGGCCAGGTTATGGTGTGATGTGGGTCCGGCTTGGGTCAACATGAGGAAATGTGGGAAGGTAGCTGCAGATCATTTGGTCCATTTAAGCTACTTCAGAGCAGCTTGGTTTATAGGAAGCCCTTGGAAATGTTTCCTGACTCTGTCTAGGTCTCTTCCCCCTTTCCACTGACCCCCTCTGCATTACCCATCTCAACAATCAGACTATGCAGGAGATGGACAGGCCTGATCAACAGACACTGGTGGTGGCTGGTCCTACTAGTCATTTCCCAAGGGTGTGGAGAGCTCTTTTATTGGCCAAGCATCACGATGGGGGCCCTGCTAATAAAAACAGCGCCAGAAGACTTCTAGTTTTTTGGCAGTAACTGAGGGTAAACATTAATTAAACCGTGATTCACTTAATGTAGCCCCTTAGATGCAAATGGATTTAAGTGACAGATGGGCAGGGAAGACCTATATACTCCCCTCCCCTAGCTCCCCCAGAGTGGCACTGCTCCCTGGAGTAATGTCTTCACTCAACTAAAAGTCAGGGGGGCCACAGTCAGGAGGAACAGCAACTGCGCTCCATCTCAGATATATTTATTTCAATGAAAGTTGACGCCCACCCCCAGCCCCCAGCCTTCCTCATACCTCATTCATATCATCAGGCCCTGAACTGGCAGCTCCTTCTTCCTCTTCCTGTTTGTTCGTGTCCCATCGACGACCTTTGTAATGAAAGCCTTGCTGTACCCTCCACCCCGTCAGCATCTCTGGGTGACCCGGAAGGCATGTCCTACTTGTCTCCATGAAGACTACCTCTTGCCTGTGGTCAACCAAAGGGGCTGTCAAATAGAAGCTGTTTGTCTCACACCCAGTACACAGGGGCTTGTGGTGAAGAGAACTGACAGGGGTTGTTTTCAGGCACTTTCATACAGCTAAAATGCAATTTATTATACAACTAAAATGCTAAAATGATTTTATCTTACTTTTTTGTTTAAATGAAAAGGAAATAACACATTTTTATTTTTGTATTAGCTAGAAACTGCTTCCGAGTCCTCTGATTAACAAAATGCACGGGCCAATTGTGTTGCTGCATTCCGTTTTTGTGCACTCAGTCAAACTTTCTGTTAAATCTGGCTTGAGCAGTTCATGCTGTAAGGGGCCTTTGCTCTGGCCTTACCATAAGGAGGAAAATCCCTGGTGGACAGGCATCTGCAGAAAGACCCATTGTCAAGTGCCACAATAAGACATTGTTCTCAGGACACGCCCATGCTGACTGGATCCCGCCTCTCCTCTCCCTGCCCCTCCCTCCCTGTCTGCTGCTGAGCAGGAGCTGGGGTGCCTTGGGGGTTAGAAGCATGCCTGTCTGTAGCACAGCTTGCATAGCACATGGTCTGTGGTCATGTTATCCAAAACAAGCTCTGTAGAGCAAAGGCATATATGTCAGGCATATATAGTGGTGTTTTAGAATTGCTTTGCACAACCTAGTAGGTGGGTTCGACAGTCAAACTATACACGTTGAACATCTGTCTGTAGAATAGTGGGATTACTGATGTAGGGTTGTGGCTTAAAAGCACAGAGGGCAGCAGTTTTGAAGGTAAGAAACAAGAGTTTTTGAGCAGAAAGGGCCCTGTCATGTGACGGTGGGCCAGACCTACAAACAGAGCTGTCGTTTATCTCTGTTTGAAGGTGGCTCTGCTGTATTAATTCAAGAAGCACAGTGGTCATGGCTGTAAAAACCATTATGTGTTCTAGCATTTGAGCCCCCTTGTGTAATGTCATGGTTTAACATAGACCAAGTGGTCATTCTGCCCTAGGCGTCAGATGATAGTCTTGTGATGTCTTCATTTTGCCGTAAGGTGGGGTTTGAATGGGTGTCCTGCTTAGAGCACATTAAAGGATCCAGAAATAGTGATGTTTAACAACAAACTGGAAGAGATGCTTTTGCTTGAAAAGATAGGCATCTTAAACATGTACCAACTTACCATAGTCACGGTGGTGTTTGCACTTGCATTTCAGAGGCTTCATTCATACAAAATTAAAATGAATACTGCCTCTCTGGTAAGTCGGGCACAATAGATTAAAGGAATTTGATTAAAATTCAAATGATTTTCTATCTTGCCTGTTCGTAAAATAAGAAGGGGGCTCAATAAAAATGGGACACATGGATGACTGTGTGTCCTATTATGATTTGAGGTAGACTGATTCAGATTTTGAACCTTTGTCTTGGACTGAGGGGAGTTTGAAAAAGGAGCCTCCGCGGTGCTATCAATTCAGATGGCATCTCAATCCGTCCTACTGCTTAGCAGCTGTGTATGTCCAAAAATACATGAGTAGCACAAGGCTGTACATCCTTTGGTGCTGATGGACAGCTGCATTGTAAGGTGCTCTTAGGCATGTTGCCCTGGGGCTTAGCCAAAGGTCTGCTGTTTGTGTCCCATAGTTTGGTTAAACACACAGTTGGCGGGGTTTTGCTGGGGTGGCCATGGAGGGGTCTCCCCACAGCTAACCAGCAAAAATCTGAGTAGACCAACGCTGGTTGGCAAGAGGAGGCCTGGGTCAGCTCCAGCTCCTGTCGGTACTCCCCCCAACCCCCTTTCTCCTAGGATTCCCTCATCAGGTCACTCTCCAGAAATAGCAACAGGCTCTTTTTCAAACATGTGTGCTTAAAAAAGGTTGGGTTTGGAGTTGTGGCCAGTGGCCACATTGGAGGTTTCTGTGGGAAATGGTTGGCCGGTGTCCAGAGCCCCCCTTTCCCTTTCCATTCAGCAATCTTCCATCCTCTGACTGGCAGATGATTTTGTGGTACAGGAAAACACATGTGGAAGTGTTCTGGTGCCTCTTAACGTGTGTCTTACAGCAGCTGTGTCAGAAACCCTTTAGGCTGGGTTTGTCTCAGCATAGTCGCAGTGGGGCATTGCAAAGGGGAGCTGAAGACCTTGTTATGCTGCACAGAATGGGTTATTCACATTTCCACAAACACAGTCATGTGCAGGGATTTTTAAAACTTGTTTTACTTGGTGCATTTTTAATGAACTGTTTTTATAGCAATCATTTTTGTACCAGCTTTTAAGGTTTCTATTCAAAACAAGAAAAAGTACAATTTGATAACTTTATCTCATTTAAAATTTCTCTGCTGCACGTCGTCCCAGTTGAACATATCTGTGAAGAAAAGGTGGATTTTAGATTTGTCTTAATGTTTCTTCTAAGATTTGCATAGAAAGTTCCATGAATTTTAATTGGATTTTAAATCTTTTTCTTTCTTAAACGTGAACAGAATGGAAACTCGACCTATCATTTTGAACATTTATCTTTTTGCAGAGGAACTTCACTTTCTATTGGATAAGGAGCTCAATCTGAAAGCTTTGTTCTTAGTCTGAATTTGCTTGGCAGGAAAACCAATGACCCATATGGACCCATGTGGAAGGCAGAGCATATGCCCGTGCCCATTTTTTACCATTCCTTTTTCCTCTCTTCAGGACCTGTCAGGCTCTATAGATGACCTGCCCACCGGCACAGAGGGGGCCTTGAGCCCTGGTGTCAGCACCTCGGGGGTCTCTAGCAGCCAGGGAGAACAGAGCAACCCAGCCCAGTCACCTTTTTCCCCCCACACATCACCCCACCTGCCAGGCATCCGTGGACCCTCTCCCTCTCCGGTGGGCTCTCCAGCCAGTGTCTCGCAGCCACGCTCAGGCCCATTGTCTCCTGCTGGTGTACCAGGTGGGCTTCTGGACTCACTGTCCCAACTTAGCATTGTACAGAATGTGGTATGCTGTTATCTTTTGCTGTTTTTATGCTGACCGCGAATGGTTTTATTACTTAGGGAACCAGATGCCTCCGAGACCACCAAGTGTACAGTCTGATGGGATCCTTCACCCTTCCATGAATCAGTCAGCGATGGGCCAAGACAGAGGTAAGAGTCCAGAAGGGTGGTGTGTCCTTTAAAATAATGCTGCAGTGTTTCTAAAATGTGTCAGAATGTCATGTCTTTCAGTGTAATTCACTTTTCAGTTTAATGCCCTGACATCATCTTCTCTAGGTTTTATGCAGAGGAACCCCCAAATTCCTCCTTACGGGTCACCCCAGCCTGGCTCTGCCTTATCTCCACGCCAATCATCAGGAGGTCAGATGCATGGTGGAATGGGACCATACCAACAGAACAATACCATGGGCAGCTATGGTCCTCAGGGCGGGCAATATGGTCCGCAAGGTAAGAAGCTGTGGTATCTTTGACTATGCAAGGATGGCCAAGGTTATTGGTCCTCCCCCTTCAAGAACACCTGCTGTCTGAAACATGCTGTTATCAGTGCTCAGGGTATATTGTCTGTAAAAGGAGGCATCAGAAGTAGTTTTCTGTTTCAAACTGAACAACTGACAGTGATTTTTCAAGTATATACATACGTTGGAGTTCGAGGGCCAGAGACACAGAGCCGTGCTACACCACAGATATGAACCCAAAAAATGTGCCTCTGAGGACATTCTCTGTTGCAATTATGAGAATGATTTTCCTTTAACAAGTAGTACTAGATTTCAAGCATGGCTTGTGAACTGGAAGACTTGGGAGAAGATGCTTTCCCCCCCTGTAAATATTTCACTAACTCCACAAGGTTTTTTCTTGGACTGTATGAAATGCTGAGATGAAAGGGAAAGCATCACTCCTTTCAGCTGAATATCCAGACACTTGTCCTTCACTGAAATAGAGGGTGCCCAGTCAAAAAACAGAAGTATTTTTATAAAGATGATACTGGGGCTGTTGTGGAAAAAAAACAAGACCTTGATGTTGACATTTAAATTAGTCCTACAACCGCAATACAATATCTCCACAGACCTTCTCATGAAAGTTGTTTTTGCACATTTGTTTCATGTTGAAGTTCACCTTTGTGGTGGGTAAAACAGTGTCGGAAAAGATTTACGGTGTTATTTAGAATATTTTTGAACATTGCTACCCAACCTTGGTTCTTTTTGTGATTTTACCGATGATGGAATTAATTGCACAGTGTAAATAATACGAATGTGCTGGCTAAAGAGGAGAATTTACTTCAGTAATAGTAATAGTTTAATTTTGTTTCTTAAATGAGTTGACATTCATAGGAGATTAATTATTTATTCTATTTAGGTGTGATGTGTATTCAAGTGTGTATTTATAACTGTAATTATAATGATGTGTTTGAACAATTCATATTATTTATGGTAGGTATAATACATAATTTTTCAAATGTTCCTGCGGGGGCAAATAGCAGGCCAGATTTTGGACACTCCTGGCATAGATTGCAAGGAATAGAATAATCCAAGTAAGGTTCAGTGCCAACAAAAACTTTCTATATGCCCCCAGAACCTTTATTACATAAATGCAGCTTTGTCTAATTGTTAACATAGTATTAAAGACTTCAGCTTGAATGCATTTTGTTAGACATGGTTTGAGTAGTGTGATTAATTAAATGTTAGTCATATCACAGCAAGCCAGAGCTCCACTGGAACAGGAAATATGAAGTGTCCTGCTGCTGTCTCCTCCCCTCCCAGGTTATCCAAGACAGCCTGGCTACAGTGGCATGCCCAATGCCAACTACCCTGCACCTGGTATGGGGAGCTCCATGAACCCTATGCCTGGTCAGGGAGGGGGGCCACCCTATTCAGGCATGCCCCCAGGAAGAATGGGCCCCGGACAGATTGGTGCCCGCCCCTATGGACCCAACATGGGGCCAAACATGGGCCCCAATATGGGACCGAACATGGGCCCCAACATGGGCCCCAATATGGGACCCAACATGGGTCCGAACATGGGTCCGAACATGGGCAGCATGCCTCCACAAGTGGGTTCTGGAATGTGTCCTCCCCCAGGAAGCCTCAACAGGAAGGCCCAAGAAGCAGCAGCTGCAGCCTTGCAGCATCAGGCCCCCAACTCTATACACAACAGGTGGGCCTTTGACATCTATGCACTTAAGTAAATAACAGACCTGAAATACTTTACAGTAATACCTCTAATTATTGCTCAAGATGCATTCCTAGTAAGTGAAGAGGGCCATTTTAACATATTTTTAGACAAATTATATTGAAAATCACATAATGTAAAGCACATGGAATTACATAAATATTTTCTTCTTATTTTTTGTTGTAATAAAAATATGTTGGGAAATGTCAGCAACCTTGGTGTATGCTTTAATACAGTAACACACACACACAAACTTTGATATTTAAAGAAAATGCACATCTAAAATGGGTGAAATAAATGTGCCAAAACTGCTTCCAGATGCACGAGAGGGAAACCTGTGTGAGCACATAAAAGTTATGTGTGGGGAGCTTCAGAACTGAATGCCCTGTCCCTACAGGGGAGGGGTTGGAGTGTGTGGGACGAGCACTGGGGACATGCAAGAATGAGGATTATGACAGTTAATAACAAAGAAGGAAGACATGCAATGCTAAGCATTCTGTAAGCGCATGCACGCTACAATATTACAACATGAGCACAGCAGCAAAACAGGAAGGCAGCATTAAGCGCGGTATTATTGTACTTACTAAAGCTCACCAGACTATGAAAGATTCTGATTCTAAATGTATTGTATTAATTTTTTGATTGGTGCCTTCCAGAAATCATACTTTTAGAACTTTTCCCACTTTTTTGGTCAATGTTATTAAATCTTCAAACATGGTTAACAGTTTGCAACCATGTTTGAACCATTAGGCTAGGCACACTAGGACAACAGAACAGTGGACAGGGACAGACGGACAAAATGATGGGGCAAACATGCATGTGGTAGTTAAACATGTCCTTTAACTGCAGGACACATTCTTTGGCAGCATCTGACAGACCAGCACAGTGTGAATGGAAGTCAATGAAACACATGAAACTCTGGCCTCAGGAAAACATTTAATACTTTAGCAAGGACGGGAAAATTGCCAGTAAATAACTACATTTTCTGTAGGCCTTTGTCTTGTTTGCTGAGTTTTACATAACTGGTGTGGCTGTCTTGTCTAATTGTTTTGACTCCAGGAACCTTCTGCAGCCATTGTGTTATATTAATACCTGTAGTGTTATTTGTTGCCATCTAATTGAACTGTTAGAATACCAGTATAATAAGATGGGTGTAGAATAACAGTGGCAGGAGGTAAAATTTCACATGCCTAAATAGACATGTTCAATCTGGGTTTACCGGTTTGAATCATGAGTCATGTGCTGTTTCTACTTCCCATAGGCCGCCTGGTTACCCCAATATGTCCCCAGGCATGATGGGTACAGGTTCCCCATACGGTCCCTCTATGAACAATATGGCAAGCATGATGAATGCGCAGGGGGGACCCTATCCCATGGGAGGCAACATGGCTAATAATGCTGTTGGTGAGTAGACTGTGGCAGATGGGCTACAGCTGCCCGATTCTTAGAATTGTGACAGTGCCAGCATGGGCAATGATCATTAGGAAGTTCTAAACATCTGATCTTTCTGATGAACAGACCTTGCTATACTCGAGGTGAAAATAGATAGGAACTCAGGTGATTTCATTCCAGGGTTCTTCAGTGTCCTAAAAGAACTACAAATCTGTCAGATATGTAATCTAAAGGAAGTCGTTGTTGTTGCTTGCTAAATTTCAGCGTTTGAATGGCTTAGTAATTTAATGAGGTTAGTGCAAAATGCTATCATTAAATTGAGAGTATGTTCATCCCATCCTTTGCTAGACAGAAAATAAATTAAAGTGGACATTTGGCTTGTTAACTTGGTAGGTAATGCCATTTTTTTATCCAAAGTAGTAACAAAGAAGCCCAGACATCACCCTCAGCAAGTAATTCCTTCAAAAAAATGGGTCACCAACTATCACTGAAAACTGGACTTAAACAAGGAAAATAAAAATAGAGCAACTATTTCCTATTCTTTTAAACAGAAAAAATTTTAATGCATTTAACCCCCCCCCCCCAAAAAAAAACCCTAACCAATTTCCCGAAATATCACCAAAAATTCTAAAAAGCTTATATAACTAACAAACCATCACTCACTCGCTCTTGCTCTCTTCTTGTACAACAATGGACATTTAGCATTGACATTTGTTTAAAAAACAATTTAAAATAAAGTGCAGTTCACTAACATTTTGAAGTGTTGCAAATGGCTCCCTTGGTTTTCATTATTAAGTTTGCAGCTCCTTTCAATGTCAGTAATATTTACATTGCTGTCGGGATGTTGAACACAGGCCGATTCTTTATCAGCACAAGTGGACCTTTTTTTTATGTAACCTCACAAGAAAGTAGAATGCATCTTGCACAGTTTAAGCTGTCAGTACAGAGGGATGGATTATTTCAAGTTATTTTTATTAATGATTGTAGAATAATTTAATTTATGTTTTTCAATGTATGGTTACTTATATGATTAAAATAATAAAGCAAGGTATATTTTAATTTGATGTTCCAAATCCAGAAATAATCACTGTTGGATTCATACTTTTTGAGTGAAGTGTACTTGGATAGTTGTCTGTAAGTGATGTGAAAAGAGGCGTTATCTGGTTGCTTCTGATTAAGAATATGTGTTCATGTCCTTTGTTCTTCTCAGACAAGACTTTTCAGGGTGCAGTGTTTTCAAAATTCTGTTATGTTGTATAAATAGAGATGCGGAGGCGTATAACTAACGCATTCTTACACATTCAGATTGATTCTCCTCTGTTTCCTACTCAAGGGATGGCTCCCAGTCCAGAGTTTGGCCTCGATGTGAAATTGAACCAGGCACAGAAGATGAACAACAAAGCAGATGGAACTCCAAAGCCTGAAAACAAGTCCAAGGTAAGCATGCTATCAACAGGCATTTGTAGTCTTGTAACTTAACTAATCAATACTTAGCTGTTTTCTGCTGAAACTGTCAGTGCAGACACGCCTTGTCAGAGTGGTTAGTTAAATCCTTCTCTGAACATTTTTCCTGCCCCTTTTATCCATCACACGATAATGTTGACATCGTCCCCCGTGGGAACGACATATATGCTCCTCTACCCTGTCGCACAGAAGTCAAGCTCCTCTACAACCACAAATGAGAAGATCACAAAGCTGTATGAACTGGGACCAGAGCCAGAGCGGAAGATGTGGGTGGACCGGTACCTGGCCTTCATCGAAGAGAAAGCCATGGGCATGAGCAACTTGCCTGCTGTGGGCCGGAAGCCGCTGGACCTTTTTCGCCTTTACATCTCTGTTAAGGAGATTGGTGGACTGACACAGGTGGGTCCAGGTTATGTGTGCAGTGGTTCATATAAGGTTCATGCTTATGTACAGTGATTCTTTGTGGCACTGAGATTTGGTTTTGAGAGAAGAATGTTTTTGGCCTGATAAAAATTTGGCATGTCTCCCAACACCCCCCTCAATTATGGAGAAATCAATAAATTTATTCCAGCAAATTGTTAAATAGTTGCAACTGTTTTTCTGTATATTTGTTGTAAAAATATTTATTAATATATATACATAATACATATGTATACATATACATATACATAATATAAGAAGTGACAGAACACTAGTTTACTTTCATAATCCAGGAATGTTTGAAATATTTTGTCATTTTAAGCAATCAAGAATAAAGTATGTTTAACTGAATGTATGTGTGAAATTTCTCTCTAATGTAACAGTGAGCTGTGTTTGAGTTGCTTTCTGCTTCCTAAACTCAGGTAAACAAGAATAAGAAGTGGCGTGAGTTGGCAACCAACCTGAACGTGGGTACATCTAGCAGCGCAGCCAGCTCTCTGAAGAAGCAGTATATCCAGTGTCTTTATGCCTTTGAGTGTAAGGTGGAGCGTGGGGAGGACCCGCCACCAGACATCTTCACAACTGATACCAAGAAGAGTCAGCCTAAGATCCAGCCCCCTTCTCCAGGTAGGTGTACACCACCAGTCTTGAGCAGTGCCCCCACTCCGATACTGGCTCTGATGGTGACATGCGCAGTCTGCTTCCAAGTACCATGGCACTGTGATCTATTAATCTGTTAGCTGGGCCACACCTGCACTCTGGGGGCTGATATGACGGTCATTCTGCTGTCTTGAATTTTTTCATTTACATTTATTCATTTAGCTGACAATTTTCTCTGAAGTGCAATTTAGTGTAGACAAAAAGTGCATTTCACAACAGTTATAGAGCTTTAGACATGCAATGGTAGAGGGAGTCATTTTATCTGATTCCATTATTTTTTACTATCTTACATTATATGAGTAGCTGACTGTAGAATTTAGTATAATAGGAAATTTAAGGGTAGTCAGCGATGATGTAGTGCAAATTTATGGAGCTGTTAAGACATCAGGAGAGGAGAGGGTTCAAAAGACATGAAGCTTGAGGCCCTGTCTAGGGTCAATAGAGATACTGAAGGTAAAGGCATGATGGTGTGTAAGGAGAATGTCTGTGAAAATTTCAGTATCGTCCAGCTTCATATTTGCATGATCACAGTAATTATTAAAGATAATTTGGTTCACTCTCCTGCACTGATGCAATAACCACCTGTCCGCACATTAATTTCAGTGCTACAGAGATTTAGCTTCTTTGATGAAGTGTTTAGATGGAGACAACTTCTGAGAAGGGCCGACATTCAGTCCTTTCTGTAATTGCCCATCTTGGTGAATTTTTTTTCTGTGTATTATTTATGATTCTACAGCTATAATTCTATCAGACTATATGTTCAAAAAAGTGTTGAGTGGTGTAGATGTAAGCTCTGTGTCAGTTTTCTTCACGTTTGCCCCATCAACTCAGTTGTCAGATATTTATTGGTAGTACTTTGGCTTTAATGGAGCTGTGTTACAGCAAGGAGGCTGCTGCTGGGGCTGGGCGGCAGGGGGATCTGCTAGTGGGTTTCCCACAGCTACGTAATCATTGTGTGTGTCAGGGAGTCCCTGCCAGGAGCTACTGAGGGGCGCGGCAGGCTTCAGTGAGACAGTGGCGGCGTGGGTGGGGGGGTTGGAGTGTTGTCAGGCCCAGGGCTTTCAGAATCAATTCCCCAGAGATTTGTGTGGAGCCAGAAAATGATGAATGGGGAGGGTGGGTGTGTGAAGTCTGTCTCTCTCACTTGCGCTCTCTCACACACTTGCCCTGGCTCTCTCAAATCCCAACCCCCATTTCTGTTTCCGCTGTTTCCTCAAGCGGAGATTCTTGCCTGAAGGCGAGGCGGGGGTGGGGGGGTGGGCTTGTGTTCACAAAGTGCTAGTATGTAAATAAAAGTGACCTCCCAACGACCCTTGCCAGTTAATGAATAGAAGGCATGAGTCATCAGACAGTGCCTTCTAATGTTGAGAAGTCACGGCTGGTGGGTGAGGGCAAGCAGGGACACGTGTGTTTGCTGGACAAAGTCACAAGGCCACGGGGTGCCACCATTGAATCGCTGTCCTCATAAAAAAAAAATTCACCATAGAACAGGGACTGCAACGAGGCCACAACTTTTCATCGGATTCTGACTTGATTGATTTGTGCCATAGATTTTGAAGCTTTTTCTTAGGGTTATTCCAGGAACCTATTAGTGTGTTATATAAATATAGACCATATCAGTGTATGTACACAACTTTGTTGTATTTTAACACTTTTCTCTGTCTTCCAGCGGGGTCTGGATCTCTGCAGGGTCCGCAAACTCCCCAGTCCACAAGCAGCTCCATGGCTGAGGGGGGAGATTTAAAACCCCCAACTCCAGCTTCTACCCCACACAGTCAGATGCCCCCCATGCCTGGGGTCAGGTGTGTGTTTGCCTCCCGCTTTCTCTGTAAATCCACATATATTCTGGTTGCTGTAGCACTGGTATCTCTTACACTGGGTGGGTTCTTGTGTTCTTGAAGGAGCAATGTGGTGAGCCTGCAGGACCCTTTTGCTGACGGCAATGACCCCGCCTTCCCCCGTCGAACTTCTATGACCCCCAATCCTGGGTACCAGCCTGGCATGGGCAGCCCAGATATGATGGGCCGCATGGGCCCATATGAGCCCAACAAGGACCCCTTTGGAACCATGCGTAAAGGTGAGAGTAGTTGTAGAAAAATAATTTAGGTATACCTTCACCTATATTGCTAACATGCATGCATTCAGTTCAGTTTTGTGGTTTTATGTTTAGGAAAAGACTACCTGTGACCTAATCCTCACCAAGTGCTAACAGTAGATCAGCGTAACCCTGTGACAAATGAGAGACAACAGGTTTTAAACTTTGGTCTTCAGTGACGTGATGTAACCGAGGGTGTAAATGGGGTTCTACAAGGTACAGAATTATTGAGTGTCACACATAGCTTCTCCGTATTAGATCACCAGTTGCCTTTGTCTTTACTTTAGTCAGTGGTCAGTTTTTAAAATTAAACAGTCCCAGTGTAATACAGTTATTATGCACCTTTCGGCCTCCACTATAAAGTGGTACAGAACAGGTCAGTGATGGAGATGGTTACAGAAATTGTGGGTCATAAAAATGATCAATTAAACAGCCAGTTGTTCTGTATCATTCAGTAGTTTTTGGGAGGAAACAAGTCAGGGGAGGGTGGTTGCTGTGCAGCTTTCAGGCTGGCTGCAGACTGGTATGAGGACAGCAAGTCTTTAAAATGGGCAGTATACAGTCTTTCAGTGCTTTGAGGCGTTTCCTCTTATGTGTTTGCAGTAATTTTTATTTTGAAAACACCACTCTTAAGCTCAGACGTTTACTGTAGCACCCCCCTAACACCATTGTGTAAGAGGGACTATTTAAAACCCAGATAACTTAAATATAAAACAGTGCATAACTGTGAAAAATAAAAATGTTGGTGTGGAACCATCCCCTTCATAAGGAATAATGGTAAGTCCACCTCCTTGCAGCGAGAATTTGCCTAACAAGATGATTTCATGGAACAAAAGAACCACATTATTTGATAGATGGATGTATCTGGATGGGAGGCTCGTGCCAATTTTTTATTGCATACATTTTCCCCCCAACGTAGTTTTTATTACACGGACCCCTCCTAGCCTTAAGGACAGGTCTGGACAGCGCTCTCACGGGGGTACCTTGTGTTTGCAGTTGGGGAGCAGTTCATGCCCCCTGGACAAGGCCCTACCAGTGGTATGAGTGAGCAGTATAGCCGGGGGCCTCCAGGAGCCATGGGCAACATGACGATGGGCCAGAGGCAGCAGTACCCCTTTGGGCCTGGGTACGACAGGAGGTAAGCTTCTCCATTGTACACTGACTGTCTAAAGTTAATGGGAAAAAATGACAACTTATGTATGAGTGACCCTGAGTTTGTTTTTGTGGAAGACTGTGAAGATCCTGGTTCTGTTAATGAGTGGTCACCCTCCGCTGTGCCTGTCTTGCTCTATAGACAGGAGCCAGGTATGGGTCCAGAAGGTGCCATGGGACCATCTGCACCTCAGCCCAACCTTATGCCACCCAGCACCGACGCCGGGATGTACTCGCCTAACCGCTACCCTCAACAGCAGCAACAGCGGTCAGTGTTGTTTCTTGTGTGCACCATGTCTGTCCACTGTCCTGCCGGTAGTGTCTGCACCCCTATCTTCTGCTCTAGTAAATAAATGCTGGGTAATAGCTGCCCTACCTGTGTTGCCCCCAACCCTTAAGCAATTTTTTTTAAAATACAGACTTGATTCCTATGGTAATCAGTACCCTGGTCAAGGAGCGCCCCCTGGTGGCCCCTATCCCAATCAGCAGCCAGGAATGTATCCTCAACAACAACCAGTAAGTGTACCATATTGTTCAGTTTAGGTACTGTTTCAAGTTCAGTATTACTGTCTTGTCTGTTTATATGCCTCACCGTAGGTCCACACCTTATCTTCAGCAGTCAATACCTTAAATACACATTTTAGGTTTAGGTATTGTAAGTTGTTGAAAGGAACAGATAACAAACAATTTCTGTGTTTCCTGTATAGAACTACAAGAGGCCCGTGGATGGTGGCTATGGCCCCCCAGCTAAGCGCCATGAGGGGGACATGTACAATGTGCCCTTTACCAGTCAGCAGCAGTCAGCACCCGCCTCATCTGCCCCTGCCTCCCAGCAGGATATGTACAACCAGTACAGCAATGCCTACCCTGGCTCAGACCGCCGGCCCCCAGGACCCCAGAACCAGTTCCCCTTTTCCTTCGGGAGGGACCGGGTGCCAGCTCCAGCAGGACCCAACTCGCAGTCCTCCATGCCCCCCCAGATGATTAGTAGTCCCATGCAGTCAACCCCTGAGGGGCCTCAGAGTGGCATCTGGCAAGGCCGGAGTGACATGAGTTACACTGGGTTCCTGAACCGCCAGGGCCCCGGTGTGCCCACCCAGGGCCCTGGCTACCCTGGCATGAACCGCTCTGAGGAGATGATGCCATCTGATCAACGTATGAACCACGAGGGTCAGTGGCCAGGACATGTGGGCACGCGCCAGCCCCACTATGGGCCCTCTGGCGTGGGCCCACCCATGACTCGACCCATGCAGCCCAACTACCAGCCACCCCAGTCTCAGTCCATACAGAACCACATTCCACAGGTTTCCAGCCCCGCCCCTGTGCCCCGGCCCATGGAGAGCCGCACATCGCCGAGCAAATCGCCCTACCCACACACTGGCATGAAGATGCAGAAGGCTGGCCCCCCAGTTCCGGCCTCACATGTTACACAGCCCCCCATGCAGCCCCCTTTGATTCGACGGGACATCACCTTTCCCCCGGGCTCGGTAGAGGCCACACAGCCCATCCTGAAACCAAGACGACGGCTCACCATGAAAGACATTGGTATGGAGTCCACTTTTCCTCCTCCTCAGCCTCATGGGAGTTCAAACCTTTAGTCAGTTCACTTACTCCAATACTGAAAACTTTCCTTTTCTCAGATAAGACATCAGGGGACCAGATACAAGATAATAATTGGAAAGTCTGAGTTTTAATGCAAACACATCCATCCAATTTTAAAAGCCAAATAAATGACTTGAATGAGTTTGTTTTTGCAGGGACACCTGAGGCCTGGCGAGTGATGATGTCACTGAAGTCGGGTTTGTTGGCTGAGAGCACTTGGGCCCTGGACACCATTAATATTCTACTGTATGATGACAGCAGTATTTCTACCTTTAATCTCTGCCAGGTGAGGTGGTGATCCTGCCAGCAGGTTTGGCGGGCTGACCGAGTTATAGCATTCTTAAAAAATGTGAAAATGCTTTAATTGCAGGATGGACCTAGTATGTCTTAAAAAGACTTTTTCTTAACATATCTGGAAATTTTAAGTTGCTGTATTTTATGTAAACAAGTTGAAAATTGATTGAAGTAGACCGAGCTGTTGATAAGCTATTAAGCTCAGGTATGAGCTCATACTGCATGTTTCCACTTTCTGTCAGCATTGTGCGTTTTACTGCAGCTTCTACTGTTTTAGGTATTTTATCACTTTGTGTCTTGGAATGTTTTATTTGCATTATGACATCAAATGTGAATGCTGCGTATTTAAAAATGGTACGGGAGTAATTCTGGCCCACACTGACATTTTTGTCTTCCCCTTCAGCTTCCTGGTTTCTTGGAACTGATTGTGGAGTATTTCCGACGTTGCCTCATTGAGATCTTTGGGATCCTGAAAGAGTACGAGGTTGGTGACCCTGGTCAGAGGACCCTCCTGGACCCCAACGCCCTCGATCATGACCGGTACTGTTCAGACGAGGAGGAACCGGAGGCTGAGGCCCTAGCGGAAGAGGAGGGTGAGGAAGAGGGTGAGGAAGATGAACAGTCTGCAGCTGCACCTCCTGCTCAGTTTAAGGAAGATATTGATCAGGCAGAGGGTGAGAAGATGGAAACGGAGGAGGAGGAGGGCCAGAGTCCAACCTCTGAGGAGCCTGCCGCTCCCCAGGAGAAACCAAAGCAGGCCAGCAAGTTCGATAAGCTGCCCATCAAGGTGGTGCGCAAGAAGGACCCCTTTGTATTGGGCTTTTCTAGCAAGCTGGGCCGCCTGCAGGAGTTTGACAGTGGTCTGCTGCACTGGAGTGTTGGGGGCGGTGACAGCACTGAGCACATTCAGACCCACTTCGAGAGCAAAAGTGATCTCCTGCAGACCAACAGGCAGGTGTCCATCACCCCTCGGACCCACAGAGCTGCCTCAGCTCCCCTGAAAGAGAACAAGGAGAAAACTGCAGTGGAGGCAGAGGAGATGAGCATTGTGCCCACCAGCACCGAGGACACGCTCTCCTCTCGACCTGGCTCAGCGGAGGCAGTGGAGGAGGAGGTCTCAACACCAGAAAACCATCAGGATGACAAGAGCCTTCCACTCAGCACCAGGGCACCATGGCAGGGCCCCAGCAATGCCAAGATACTAGAGGATGAGCCGCACAGCAAAGACGAAGCTCCTCTCTGCACCATGACCGACTGGCAGGATGCACTGGCCCGCCGCTGCATCTGCGTGTCCAACATTGTGCGCAGCCTCTCCTTTGTGCCTGGCAATGACCTGGAGATGTCCCGTCACCCAGGCCTGCTGCTGATGCTGGGCCGCCTTATCCTGCTGCACCACCGACACCCCGAGCGCAGGCAGGCCCCTCTAACCTACGAGAAAGATGAGGAGGGGGACGAGGGCATGCGTTGCCAGAAGGACGAGTGGTGGTGGGACTGTCTGGAGCTGCTGCGCGAGAACTGCCTGGTGACACTGGCCAACATCTCGGGTCAACTTGACCTTTCCATGTACCCCGAGAGCATCTGCCTGCCCCTGCTGGATGGCCTCCTCCACTGGGCAGTCTGCCCCTCGGCTGAGGCCCAGGACCCCTTCCCTTCGCTGGGCCTCAATGGATCACTGTCGCCCCAGAGACTGGTCCTAGAGACCCTCAGCAAGCTCAGTATCCAGGACAACAACGTCGACCTCATTCTAGCCACACCGCCTTTCAGCAGGTTGGAGAAGCTGTACAGCTGTCTGGTGCGGTTGGTGGGTGACCGCAAGGTGCCAGTGTGCCGTGAGATGGCGGTCGTGTTACTGGCCAACCTAGCGCAGGGCGAGAGTCTGGCAGCACGTGCTATTGCCGTGCAGAAGGGCAGTGTGGGTAACCTGCTGGGCTTCCTGGAGGACAGCCTGGCTGCTGCACAATTCCAGCAGAGTCAGAGCTCCCTGCTGCACATGCAGGGTGCCCCGTTCGAGCCCACCAGTGTGGACATGATGCGGCGGGCAGCTCGTGCCCTACACGCCATGGCCCGAGTGGAGGAGAACCACTCCGAATTCACGCTGTACGAGTCGCGGCTGCTGGACCTCTCGGTGTCCCCCCTCATGAACTCACTGGTGTCCTACGTGATCTGTGATGTACTCTTTCTGATTGGCCAATCATGACAGCCGTGGGGTGTGGTGGCTCTGCCTCCCCTGGCCTTTGTTCCAGCCCCTTGCCCATGTTTCTTTGTGTGTCTGTTGTGCGTGAGTGGAGCAAACGTAGAGTGAAACTGAAATTTTTGTCCTATTTTTTATTTATGCAAAAACACCTCGGATTCCACTGTCTGGACCCTCTCACCCCCCCCCCCACCCCCACCCCCCACACACCTTGCTAAAGGAAGGAAATTGCAAAGTAGCCGTGGACACGTTATCCGATGTTCAACAAATGGGCAAAAGCGGCAAATTCGGATGCCGGTAAAACCAGTCGGAACCCTGGCCCAGGAGAGTGTGCTGCCCAGTGGGAAGGACCTTTTTAATAGAAAAATAAATAAATGAAAAAATACAAAAACAAAACTGTAACCAAAGTTGCTGTATCGTTTACAGTGAGTTTGGGGGTAACTGTGCCCTAGCTCTCCCTGGGGGGCGTGATCAGTACAATTTTATGGTTCATATTTGGAGGCTTAACAGACTTCTGGACTTTCTTGTGGTATAATTGCTGTAACTTGGATGCTATATATTCTGCCCTACAGGAACCAGGTTATCGGCTGTGAACAGACGTCTGTGCAGTAGATTGTAGGACTTTTTCTGTACTGTACACGTTAAAGATACAACTGTAAACATACTGTAATAATACTGTTTCACACTGAGAAACGCTGGCTCGGCCGCAGAACTGTAGTTTTTAAGAAATGTTTTTAGTTAAAGTTGAAGAGAAAAAAAAGGCTTCCCCCCCCCCCAAAGTTTCGTGAGACCTACAACACCCCGACCTCTTCTAACCCTTGATTGTATGGATTGACCCTTAAAATGAAATCACCTCTTAGGACTTCTTGTCAACTTAAGCAGCAGCCCTGGCTGCCCTGTATATATGACGCTGTACAATAATTACACTTCTCTTTCTCTCCCTCTCTCACCTTCTGAAGCTCTTCACCCTTTTTATCTATGAAGAATAAAAGGTTAAACACAAGTGAAATTCCTTGTATCATCTCCCACAATGTGCTGATTTAAACTTTTCTGTCCCTCACACGCCCCCCCCCCCCCCCCNAAGTGAAATTCCTTGTATCATCTCCCACAATGTGCTGATTTAAACTTTTCTGTCCCTCACACGCCCCCCCCCCCCCGTAGGGGTATGCACAGCCTGAACATAATAACTATATTTTCAAAAAAAAAAAAAAAAAAAAGCTGCTGATCCCTCCTACAGCCACAGCAGAAAATTTTATTTTCAGTCAAGGTGTGGAGATCAAAGACTAAAGTTTGAGGTTCAAGTTCAGCTCTTTGTACAACATAACAAAACCTCATGAAGAAACACAAATTTTAGATTTTTTTTCTTTCTCCAGTGAGATGGATCCTGCATATTTGTATTTCAGACAATGTAGCTAAAGACTTGATGTAAATTCCTCTTTTTTCCTTTTTTGGCTTAATGAATATCATTTATTCAGTATGAAATCTTTATACTATATGTTCCACGTGTTAAGAATAAATGTACATTAAATCTTCGTAAGAAGTTTGTTACTGTTTTGTTCATTTGGTGCCTCACAGTTTTAGTAAAGACTTAGTTTCAGTTAAAGAACAAACTTGGTGTACACAGTATGGGTCGAGTACAGCGTTCAGTAGGTGTGCCAACTTTGTCCAACTGACACTTAAGAAAAGGCACAAAGACGCTCTGGCTGTAAAGCTCGTGCACCGAACAATTTAGTGATGGTCGACCGATCCACTAGAGCACCATCTAAAATGCAAAACCGGCTTTCCTGCAGCGATTTGCTTCCATGTGGGAGAGGTACAGCAGCCAAATGTCGGTTTAAAAACAAAAAAAGCAATATCACAGCTCAGCTTTGTGTTAGACCATAACCATTTTGAAGGAGAGATTAAGTGCTAGCAGGGAGAAGAGAGGTGTCAACGCTGCTGTCCAGCGTCATTTCACTGGATATTTATTTTCTTTGGCTCCCTGGTCCGTGGGCAGATAGCGTGGCGCCTTGGCACCCCTCTATATGGCTTTTGCGGGCCGATGATGGATCGTCCGCCGGGGAGAGGATTGCCTCCGCCGCTGAGCTCACCACCTGCTTCCCACAGAGCTGACCCTGGGATTTTATCAGCCGCCTTTCCTGGGCTGCTGTGCATCTCTTCGGGGTGCTATATATCAGGTACATCCGTGGGTTTACTTTTCCCCTCTTGATAGGAATGAAACTCACAGGTCCTTGTAAGGGGCAAGCACTTTACTACCTCTTTCTACGTCCACATTTACCAGCTGTTATAGAAATGATAGACTAGCAGAAGCGACTTATATGTGCAAAGAAAGAAGCGATGGAGCGAAATAGATACGTGTCGACATGCTTGTTCTGGTCATTTTTTTCAGCTCTCTGGTTGTAGTATACAGCCAAGTCCACATAGGTGGATAACTGACTTAAGTGGATACTGTCTCCATGGTGCTGTTTTGGTCCTGCTCACTTCAAAGGGACACAAGTTCACTTTAGCGGACAAAATTTTCCAGTCCTGTAGCCCATTTTCCCATGTTAATGACCATGTGGTTAAGTGGAAACACAGTTTTGCCGCAGGTCCCACTCCGAGTTGCTGGATTATGACTGACCAGGGCTGTGGCGGTCGTGTCGGTCGCTGCGCAAACTGCATCCCGGAGCGGCGAGAACGACGACCACGAGCTACGCCACGCGAACCACTGACCTCAAACTGGCTTCCAGCTGTGTTCTGATGAGAGGCCTTTTGCACATCAGTTGGTTTTTTTTCTGTGTAAATCATGTTTACTTGCTATCGGGGAGTTAGTAATGCAACACGGCTCACCGTTATCGCTGCAAACCTCACCGGTATAGGCAGGGCAGGAATCTTCAACTGAAACAGTTTATTATGACAGTATTCAAAAAGTTACTGCTTTATGGCTTCCTCGTCACTTTAGAGGAAGAACTTGTAAAAATGCTACGCAGGGCTGTATAAGGACTATTTTGCAAAGAAATAGTGAACTCTAAACACTTGTGTGGACCAGTACATGTGCAAAAATAATTGAATAATGTACATAAATAATTATAAATACTACTTTATACCTTCACGTGACTGAATGTATATGGACTGATCTTTGTTTTAGCTGGTAATTTCTGCCATGTAAAGCACAACTACAGTTAAGTGAATGTCGTGCATAACTGGACACCGTAGGTCTGGTCTATTCACTAAGGTGCACTCAACTGTACACTGAATTTTAAAACCATCTTTGATGATTTCTTTACGCTGTTTTTCACTTGCACCCTAAGTGTCACTTATTTCAATTAAATTCTCTCAAATCTGGAATGTTTTTTGTGTGAAGAATTGTGTGGACATTTTTTGTTCATTACTATGCATTTATGCTGCTGTATTCGATACTACTGTATAGTACTATGCGGATTTTTTTTACCATAATCTTTAAGGTCTTCAGGTTCTTTATGGTTACAAGGTAACACGGAAGCATTTCAAGGCTGTATAATTAGAATATATGATTTATGAAAATATTTGTCGGATTTCTTTTGGCAAAATGACGATGTACAAGTAAGATTTTTCTTTAGTTTTAGTTGGCGACCCCTCTGTGATTTACTTATTCATAAAGCTGTGATGTGGAGCTGCCTTTTAATGGTCCTTTATTAGAGGTAGCTACAGTATAACAAATACATGATTATATTCAGGTTTTTATTTTTTAAAAATTGCATTGTTTGCTTTACAGACATTTTTATGCACAGCAAAAGCATAACTTGGGCAAATTGACAAAGATGATTCCTGGTAAAGGCCAACATGGTCCTCGTCCTGAACAACCTTGGCTGACATGTCTCTACACCCTGAACTCGCCCAGGTTTCAGGTCACAGCTCACAGCAAAGCCTACACCAGCCGGGCCCTCTTGGGCCTGGACTAAAGTGCCATTGGACACGAGACCTGCGGTCGCAAACAACCTAAAGGTGTATGTATACATGGTCCGCTTCTTCCTTGGGCTTGGGGAGGGGGGGGGGTAGATGCACTTTCTTGAGGCAAGTGCAGTAGAATATCTGTCAAAGCTAAAACTAGAATAGTACTACAGCCCACCTTTCAAAACCGGTCTAGAGGCCAAACTCGCAAACTGGACATGGCAGCCCTGAAACGCAGGTATCGCTCTGCTTCTGCAAACAGCCAGATGCTGGAACGCAGCACGTGCTTTTGTGATGAATCATTCAGCATTAAATAGGTTGTAGAAATTTTTCTTTGAATTTTGATTTTGTTTCAAGTTCACAAATGATAAAATTGAAGTTGTGTGCAGGGCTGGTGTCGTGTCAAAGGTGTACCCTGCCTTGCCCATATGTTTTGTGAATAGCCTTTGAAGTCCTGCAGAGGATGAGTGGTTGACCAGAAAAGAATAAAGTCTTCCACAAAATTTGAATTCATTATAGTTTATCTGAAGTGTTTTTTAAAATATCGTAACGTTTGAATAAATCAACAAACGTGTATTGAAAAGCTTTCGCTGACTGTAGAACAGTGGCTGGATTTAGAAACATGAACAAATTTCTGGTCCCAATGTTGTTCCTAAGGGGAGGCCCATGAGTGTATTGAAATACCTGATTTTTTTTCTGTGGATCCATCAGTATTTTTATATTCTGACTTTATAATGCTGAACATGAGCTGCCAATGTTATAGAGATGTATTGAAAATAAGTAAAATGTGTGTTATAATTATAAGTGTGATAAAGTCAGTGGAGGTTTTTACTGCAGACAGGAAGATGCTCCTTGTCGAGTTTCCCTAGCAGGAGCACTGACAGGCAGCGTTGTGAAGATCATGTTCATTCTTCTCCAGGGCCTTTAGCACCATACAGCCCGGGGTCCTGGTGGAAACGCTTTGGTCTGTGCAACTCCATCCAGCCACTCTCTGTCTGTCTGTCTGTGTGTGTGTGTGTGTGTGTATGTATGTATGTATTTGACCACACAAATCCTCATTTAGGGTGAGAAGTACCTGTGTGCCAGATTTCAAGTCTTTGGTTTGAAAAAGATCCAGATTGGAGCGCGATGCATATCGAGATGCCCGCAGTAGAGGGCGCCACTGATACTACAGCGCAGGCGCTGTGATGACGAACAGTATCGGTACTGGTTGAAGCGCGAGACAGGTTCATGTGTAGTGAATAACAACATTGTACAGATAATCCTTTTTGTTGGACTGCTGTGCCAACAGATGCGGCTTTCAGTTTGACTCTTATTCGAACGTTAGACCGGCATGAGCTCATTTTAGCTCGACAAGCACTTGAATAGAGAAACAGTTTAAACTCATGCAGAAACTTGAGCGCGACTGAAGGGCCAGTTTGTGGCGCAATGAGCTCCTTCTGCGCGGATACAAAGATCACCTTAAGCGGCCGAGCCCGGGTCCTGCTCCCACCACACAGCCCCCTTCCCACCTCTGTGAACCGACAGTCGCGCTTTTCACACCCCGGCGATCGCGGGGCGCGCGCTCCTCTCAAACGTGGATCTGAGCGCCGTATGTAATGTACTGTACTTTACTGCAATGTACCGTACTTTACTCGACTACTGTACTGCATGTAGCGATGCCCCGACTACGGGGGATTCGTATAAACACCCACTTACTTACGTTCCCATTAAATACTAGAAGTAAAGCAAAGGACGACCCTTTAACCGCACGCGGTGTTTTTCTTCGCCACGTGACTCAAGCTGAGCGGTTTATATAAACAAACAGAGATTTTCGATTACAAATAAGAACGGGATACCCGCAAAAGACCCTCAGAACCGGGCCAGTCAGGATTGGTTCTGCTCGCTCTGTGGTCCTTGATCTGGTTCTGGTTTAAATTCAGGTGGGGAAAAAAGACGAGCTTAATTTCAGAGAGGTTTTCTACAGTTTTCTGCATTTTCTACCAACGGTCTAAACGAAGCACTCTCTGTAAGATGTTTTAGTCACCCACCCATTTCCCACGGCGTTTGTCTTCACCATTACCGTATTCACGTCATTTTGTACCTTTGTTAACGTCACTGCCACTGTCTATTTACTTCAGTTAGTTACTCTTAAACTTACAAAGAGTTTTCTTCTTCTGTTCCACACGTCCGTGTAATTTCGGTGTTTCCATTTACACGGTCGACCATCTGCTTCTCATCAGTTGGTCAGGCGACGGCGGTGACGTCACAAGCCGTGGTTTCACGTTTGCCCACGTCATCTCATGGCGTCACGTATGTTGCCATAGTAACCCGTCTTCGTTGTAAACATTTTTCAGCGGCTGCAGGAAAGACAGCTGCTGCTGCTGAAAGCAGAGGACAGTTTCCTGCTTTGACAGTTTGAACGCTAAATTTTTATTTGCCCCCAACATGGCAGTGAGTGAAAAGGTATGTCTGGGGTATTGGACGACTCGTGCTGTCACTGAACCAACAAAACACCTCAACATAAATTGTGTATCAACACCTAAGTTGACCTTCTCCGTTTTTGCTGTTGCTGCTCTTCGTAAACCGTGCTGAGGTGACATGGTTCCTTTCGCCTTTCTTGCAACAGAGCACCAAACTGCAGATTCCGTCAGAGAGTTCAAAGCTCTTTGGCTTGCCACTAGGTAGGAAGGTCCACGTGAGGCCGAAGGACCACTGTGTCCTCCACACCACTCGCCTCTGCGAAAAGGTAAGAGCAGCAATGACAACATGTGATGGCAGGTCAAGGACAAAGAAATGTGACTCACGTTAACCCAGCTGCATGTTTTCTGATGCTTTTCGGGTGAAGTGGTCTTATGTTCTTTTTTATTCCCTCTCTAGGATCTTAACCTGCACCCTTTTTCTTTAACCACCAGCCTGGTTATTTGCATCACCCGCCACTCTGTTTCCAGCAATGCTGTATTTTGTGTCTTTTCAAGTTGTTCATGCAGAAGAGTGATTTCGATTTATCGGACCCAAATGGCTTCCGGATTAACTCAGCATACAACTGCCTGCACGACCCAAACCTGAGGAGATATTTGTATCGTAGAGATTTGCACAGGCACCTTATCGATGAAGGCTTCATTACGGAAGACGACCAAGTGAGGGGTTCTTCTTGCTTAAGCGACGATATGACTTGGGTTGCAGAGGTTTCTTTGCAAATTTGCCGTTTCCATTCTGCTTTCGTGCAGGTAATTTGCTCACCGACAGAATTCAACAGGTTCAAGGATTACGTGGCCGAAGTTCGGCTCGGCTGGGATCTTAAGTTTAAGATGGAGCAGGTAAGAAGGAGTGGGGCTTCAGCCTAGGGAACCCCTGACATCAGACATCTGATGGGCTTGGTGATGCGCTGCAGAAGGTAGTTGACGGTGTTTTTTGGTGGTTCTAGAAAAAAATAGTGCAGGCGTTCCTGGTTCAGCAAGAGCAGGGAAAGATCACGGCGGACAAGAGTATATCCGAGCTGATAGAGAGACTACTTCGCAGAGGACAGACGTACTTTAGAAATCAGGAAGATGCTGTCACAGACCGGTGAGCTGACTTGAACCGAATTAACATACCGCCTTGTATTAACGCCCTGTTGCATGTAGTGTGTAGTTTTGACATCCCTGAACGCTTGATTCCTGTCTAAAAAAACCAGAATTATACAAATTAAAGGGTGTTTCATAAGCCTATTGTGTTGTTTGAATAACACAGTGACATTACTGGAGGTTTCTACTCCTACGTTGTATACAGGGACTTCCAAAGGTTGTGGAAAGACAATGAGTCCTCGTTGCTGAAGCTTCCAAAGATTAACAGTAAGAGCAGCCTGACGTCCTTATTCGAGGAGGATGAGATGGTAAGAGTTGGAGGCAAGGCGGTCTCATACATTAAAGAAATATATTTTCGAAACTGTCCGTGTGATAATTGGTTTTGGAAGCGCACATTGTGTGGATTAACGCAGTTCGCGTTTAACTTTCTCACCTTCTTTAAAAGGTGTGGAAAGTGAAAGGACGAATGATGTTGGAGGAGATAGTGAAGGAGGTGCAGAGGGAACTGTGGATTGAGCGTCAGAAGAAGGCGGAACAACAGACGAAGGAAAAACAAGTACCAAACCTGCATGTTGTATGATGAGTCACATCCCGTGTAAAGTGTAATAAAAAGTATAAACCGAATGTATAGAGATGTAAAAGAGAGATGACTGATAATCCCAAAATTAAGCTCTCCACAATACTGTTTAGACTGACATTAAATAAAGATGCAAAAGAAACCTCATTGCTTACAGTTTTTTTATTTGACAGATCATAAAAGCCGTATAGCTTCAGCCTCTTGGTACTGCAACCAGGGATATATCTCAAAAAGCGGTCCATATTTTAACATGCGCTTCAGAAAATTGACCGGATTCATTGGTACCTGTGTGCTCAGAAACAAGAGTTGCATAGCAAGAAGCCGACCCTTCCGGCGGAAAAAAGGAATATTGTTCTTGAAGCCGTAAGGAAGCCAAGAGATGGCCTGGCTCACGGGAGGAACGGGGCCCTCAGGCTGTGCAGCCACTCATGTAAGGCTCCTGTCGGTTTGGTCACTGATGAACAACAAGTTAATGCTGCAAAGTTTAAATATTAGCCATTACAAAGGCTCCCGGTTGTTTTTGTGATGTCATTGTTAGAGTAATCGCTGCCCCTTCATATTTTTTGCATATTTTTTGGGTTTTTTTCTAAATATATTCTAGGCTGTGTAGCTGCATTGCAGTCTGTTTTTATTATAGATGTCGGGGAACTAAATTAAACCATTTGCTTGGAAATAGTTACATTTTCACCTCCAGAGGCCGATTATGGTTTCCGTTGCATTTTCCCCTCAGTAACTGACTCTGGCAGTATGGGCTCTGCACCATTTGAGCGAAGACCTTCCCTCCAGAGGCTGAAGCCGCTTCCCAAGATAAAGACGGTTTGTTCACGGAAGCTGAAGGCTTTTGCTCGATCAGTAAAGGCACCTAGTTAAGCATACTTTGGGAACGCTGCTAATTTTGATTTCTTCTTCAATGCAGAATAGGACTGGGTCCTCTGCAGATGTCGTGGTGACGTCTGAGCACATACAGGACGTTCCCAGTCACAACACTTGTAAGCACTGTAAGACCAGTACAAGCTCTGTGGTGTTCGACAAGCCCTGTTTGCACACCAGACTTACGGTTCTCATCATTCCTACAGATGTGGGCTTCCTGACAGCACAGCTCCCATCCCCAGTTACTGGTTCAGTCCAACACAGCAGCCAAGAAAACTTGGAATAAATAATTACTTGCAGGGAACATTTAAGAACATTATGGAACGCAGTACATTTATGTACCTTTTTAGAGAAACAGCAAAGCTTAGCGCAATGCAACATGGGAGGAGTAGTTCCTTACCACCCTGACTGTCTCAAACTATCAGTACATGGACCCTTGGAAAGCTTATATCACAGCTGATGTAGCAGATTCAGTATGATAATTTTTAAATGAATTTAGCTGATAATGTTATCTAAAGAAATTCCAGTGTTACGCTACTTAGATTTATTTACTAATTTGTACAGTGGATATTTTTACAGTGTCAGGCCAGGCCTTGCTTAAGGGTTCTATAGCACAAGTGGGATCCGAACCTGGGACCCCTATAGAAATAAAATACAAGCATGTAACTATTAATTGTTATTTAAATCATATTAACAGCCTTTACAGAATAAATACCCTTATGAAGCTTTAATCTCACAATCATTTGGACTGAAGGTCATCTAGCATCATATATGCTACAGAACGGCTCTAATACAACAGTGTCTGTGCTTTACAGGATGAAAGACATAGGCAGTGATCACATGAATATTATTTCTTTATATCATAAAAATCACTGAGAAATTATCAAAGGTCTCCGCCCAGGGTGTACCTTGTTTTTACATCCCATGCTTGCAGGGTAGTCTCTGGGCCACCGTGACCTTTCACAAAAGGAATATTGATAATGAATGAATGAAAATATAACGTTGAAAGGCAACCTAGAAATAATACATTTTAGGTGCAAGTATAACATTTATTGGTGATATTGTTATGCGTAAAGTACACCGGTACCCCGGTGTTTGAGCTCCTGGTTTCTGAATTCCCGGTGTAAGAGTGGTATATATTTATACCCGGAACGGTATTGAGAAGCCCTGGCATAACAAGTTCTATTCAAACAAAGCTGACGCACATCCGAGAAAAATTCAAATCATGTGTGAGTGCGAGTGCAAAACTAGGTGGCAGCGCTGCGTCCAGCATCTGCGTTCTCAGTCTTTGCTTCCTGTGGCCCGTGTTCAAATCCAGTTTGTGCTTTTGTTCATTTGGTAAGTCCCTCAGTAACAGTTAACTTACAGTAACACTGCATCACAGGAGGTAAATTTTATTTTTTCTACTTTATATTGCTTCAATTTTTTCATTTTTACATACATTTGACTAAAAAGCTTTTTGCTGTTACTACTTATAATAAGGATTGAAACAATGTATGTTATTAAATAAAAAAGTAATTGAATATAAACACAAATATGCATTAATTACCGCATTAACTTTTTTGTAATTGGTTAACTGGTGTTCAAAGTGTTGTCTGTCATGCTGAAATAAGAATTTTAGAGTGTTAGGGATATTGTGGAAATTAAAGTGATTTCTTGGATGAACCCAGAACGAGTTATAATTCTCCTTATAAGAAATAATGCAACTAGCTTCCCGATAGTTCAGCTTTTGGTATTGGACCCATTTCTTGGTAACAAATTGCACATTTAGATACCAGGGTAAAGGTGTACCCAGTACTGTGGTGTTTTCATTTTCTCTTTTTTTCCTGGGAACAATTATTTTGTCCCATAAGAAATAATGGTAGTTTGAACCCGTCACAGTGGGAAATCACATTGGAATGTACCTGTCACGAGGTGCGAGTGTTTAACCGAATGTCCGTTTACTTAGCAGGGTAGCTGTGAGTCTGAAATGACACTGGGAAACTTGGATTTAAAATCTATTGAAATCCACTTTTAGGCATTTTTCTAAATTTAAACCAAGAACCAGGTCTTGGGAAGTGAGTCTTATTGCACTATTATTTCACAAGGAGGATCATAACACAAATCACCACCAAGTGGCATAAATAGTCGTGATGTAGGAATTGTCACTTTTTTAAAATTAATTGCTAAGAAAATGTAGCCAGGGCTTTGTAAGTTAAATTAAAGCATTTGTTTCTTGTATGTATGCTGGGTCCAGCTTTAATTTACCTACTAATACACAGCTAACATGGTCTGTTATTACTGTTTACTGGAATAATCACACTTTCATCTCCAGGGGCTGATTCTGTTTTCTGCTGCTCTTTCCTCAGCAGCTGATGCTGGCAGAATGGACTCTGAGCTGTTTGGCAGAAGACTGGGGTTCCAGAAGCTGAAGCCTCTCCCCAAGATCAAGATGGTTCGTTCGCGGAAACGGAAGGCTTTACTGCATCAGCACAGAAATGTATTTAACCACATATATTTTCAGTCACGCTAACTGTTTCCCCTTCTTTAATGCAGAGTCCAGCTGGCTCCTCTATGGATGCTGCAGTCACTGCTGAACACACACAAGAAGTTCTGAGTCACACCACCTGTAAGTAGTGACAAGCAGTGTGTGCGTGTGTGTGGGGGGGCTGCTGCACGAGCCGTTTTCATGGAGCAACAAACACGTGTCACTAACGCATCTCATCTTCACGCATCTACTAAATTTATCTAGTGGGCTCCAGTACTTCTTTCATTCAGAATCTTTTATCTTCCTTAACATTTGTGTACTTTTTAAATCTGTAGGGTAATAATTGAGTGTGTCTGTCTAATTTCAGCTAGTTGCGTTGTCCTAGACTACAGCCCCATCGCCACAGCTGAGACCTTGACAACAATCTGTGCCCGGCTCAGTCCTACCAGTATTCTGCAGTCCACCCTGGACCAACTGGAGACAACAGTAGAGAACTTGGTGGACAGGATCATGGACCATCAGTTCCCCTATTCCTCTTAGTTTACTCCATTACGTGAGACTGAACGGTGAAATGAGAAAGTGTCGGTGCTGTACGAAAGGATGTGATGATCAGCCTCGCGCCCTATCCGTCCCAGCTGGGGTGTCTCAGAATCTCGATCCTCGACCAGAGGAATGGACCCGGACCCAGACCCCACAGAAGCCGGCGCCACTGGTTCCCCACCTCTGGGGCCTGCGGCTGCTGCAGGGGGCCTCTTGCTGCATCTGCTGCTCCACCATGTGTGACTGAAGTGCCAAAGGAGACAGACACGGGATAAATAGGTAAAAAAAATCCACTCCTGTTGACAAATTATATGTCGTAATTTATGTTTAATCGAAAATATGTCAATAAATGTTCTAGTCTTATAGAGGGAACAGAGGTTATGGGAAATTATTCTATTAGCGATATTTATTTAAGTAAAGCTTAGTGTTGTTACTATTTAAAGTTTTATTTTTTTATGTGAAATATTACTACAAAAGGACATTAACACTCTGCTGTAGTATTTCTCCACAGCACTTTATTGTACATATTGCAAGGCCTGAAACTGTTAAGCCTGAAGTGTGAAAGTGTGTGGTTTTGCCTGACAATCCTTGTACCTGATGAAATGTATATTAGGAAAGTACCTAATAATGTTAGAAAGAAGTTTAAAAATAAAATGGCGTCCAAGATGGAATATTCACTAGTTAAAATTGAAACACCTCAGTGTCCAACTGGGACATCATTCTGCACAGCGAACCCAGTGGCAATGAGGTTTTTTTGTGCACATGATCTTCCCTATTCAGCGCGGTAAGTTTTCACAGATATGTTGCTCTTTATTTCTGATCATGTCTCACTAGAAAACACTTTATTAGACCCACAAGAACAGCAACTTTTAAATCAAGGTTGAAAGTTATTAAAACACGTATTTTTGTCTTTTGTGTTTTCATTTTAAAATTATCTTTGATTTTGTTCTTGGAAAAACAGCAAACTATGAAACAGTGAGAAGAAAAGTTTGTTATTACTGCATTCAAGTCGCTGTGCTACGATAGTCATATATACCACATGACCAGATAGTTACTGTTACTTATTACATTAGAAAAAAATAAGGATGGAAAGTTGTCAGACACAGCAACAGTTAAGTAAGAAGAATAAGACATGTATGAAATGTATGAACTGACCAAATAGAGTGTAAAATGCCCCAGCTAAAAGATAAAAGGCCAAATAGTTTTTCAGTCATTTAATTATTTTGTTTTGGTCCACAGTGATGTTTCCCATGAATTATTTTGCTGAAAAATGCCCATAGCGTGCACTGACTTAGTACATGCAGCCCTCTGTCTGTGTTGGAGTCACCTAGCAGGGGCTGCTTTATGCCTCCAGGCTTCATATTCAAGTTGAAGGCAGCACTGCGCAGCAGCCGTGTGGATCCACCAATCAAAATCTCTCCTACATTGTTTTTCATACAGGAGAAAGCAAAAACCAAAATGTAATGGATGCAGTAACCAGTCCCCAGTCATCAACACAAGCTGTTTAATCCCCTGACAAGTTACACTATTAAACAGCTGATCATGCCATCAGCTCTCAAATCATAAAACACAATATACAGTAAATCTGTGCTTTAGATGAATTATTACTTAACAGTACCAACTTTGTGTTGAACCAAACCGAAAGTACTTTTCCAAATGTTTGTTGCTTGTTTGATACAGAAAATGCTGGAGATGTAATCAATCACTTCAAACTTTCTGTGTTGAATGAAAATGACCAGCCAATATTTTTCTATATCAATACGCAGGTGTGACGTTAAGTTAGGCAGTAATTACATCCTATAATTGTCTAAATGTTTGGTAAATGAACAAAGCACAGCAGTGTTACAAACGTATTTATTTTTGTGTAATTGTACAATTTCCAGTAAAACAATGTAGCTACACATTTTCAACACTGTAGAAACATCCCTGAGTGTAGCCGTCCTCCACCACAGCAGTCTGCATGGGCACAATGGCAGCAAAAAAATGTTTTCAAAGAGAAAATTCCATTCTTGATTTTTCTTACTGCACCCATTTGTGTGATGGGACCCCGACTTTCACAGTGGCCTTTTCTGCAGTCTGTTCAACAGTCTCTCCAGTAACAACAGACTGCAGAAATGCTGCTTGAGGCTTCCCAGGGCCTGTTGTCAGGTCCATGGCAAGAAGTTGCAGTGAAGTAACAAACCCAGCAGCCAGTAGGAAATGAAGTATCCCAGCAGCCAGCGGGTGAGAGGCACACAAGCCCAACAATGGAGCAACAGTCTGGTGAGGAGGTTCTGGGGCAGAAACTTCAGCACAAGATCCAGGGGGCTGGACCACTGGTGCTTCTGCTCCATCTGTCCCTCACTAAGTGCAGACAGTCTGTCCTCCTGCAGCAGCGGTTCATAATGGAGAAGAAGGTGGGCGCTGAACCAGTAGAGCACAGGAGAAGAGGAGGCCAAAAACCGCGTTGCAACCTGGGAAGGAAAACAAACAGCTCATGACATTCAGCATACTTACAACAGCGGTTCTTGAGCTTTTTTTAGCCACAAACTCCATTAACAATCAGTTGAAAACTAAAGACCCCTTACAGAAAAATGAACATGACGAAATCCAAAAAAAAAAAAAAAAAAAAAAAAAAAAAAAAAAAAAAAA